>VYXF01006551.1:55469-99206 GCA_013397295.1 Polioptila caerulea | reverse complement strand
AAAAAAAAAAAAAGTCACAGTCAGCACCTTAATCAAATTCCAGATTTTTTTGTCTGATACATATAACATAGTGTAAGGATATAATCACACATTCCAAAAAACCAGTATTGTAAAAAACTGCATGTAACATTCTGGTTCTCAGAATTTAAAGCAGAAGCGTTTGTACTGAAAGACTTGGACTGGTTTTATTTTAACATATATGAGAAATAATTAATGTTTTTTTGCCCTAAAATATATGACCAGATAATGCAAAGTCAAAATAAGCATTATTTGATGAAAACCACAAAATTTTTAAAAGCCTGCTTCACTTTCTTATTGTTTTTCCCCTGTATTTTTCATTAGATTAAATTTGGCTGAAAACAGACAAATGTGATAATTTACTCCTGTAATACATGTATTTTACTGTTGTTCATGAAAAGAGAAGGAAAACAATACAGAAAAAACCTATTTTCTATAAGATTGATAATGTTCTCAAGTTGTTTTCCAAAATAATTGTTTCAATAATTTCACCATCAAGAAAACATTCTCCCTAGAGTCCAAACCAGATTATTTAAACCAAGTATTTTAAAACTTTTGTAGCAAAAATGTTTCAGCCCTGCCTACCTTACAGTTTGTCTTCAATGAGGATTTTGTTCTCTGTTTTTCTTGTTTTGTCTCAAAACCTTGATTTCCAGTTTGATGTGTTCAACAGTAAGGGTGGCTTATTAATTTAAGATTATTTAGCATCATGAGCTGTCTTCCAGTCTACCCTATATGAAGCCAGGTGAATGATTTAAAAACTGCCTCACTCCCATTAATGGCTGCTTTAAAGTTGAAATTCTGATAAAAATAAATTCCTGGAAAGTTTTATATTTCTCAGGTTATATAGTACCTGACAAAGAACTACCTAAACACAGAAATTTGGCCTTGGTCAAAATGATTGAGCTAATATGAAAGTATTAAAATTAGTGAAGCAAATAAAAATAAACAAATCAAAGATTTCTGGACACCTAAAGGTATTTTTCCTTAGGATCATATATCTTCTCTATTGGTGTTAAAATTGACTCTTCCATCAAATCACAAATTTTTTGCATTTTCGAAGGAATTGACCTGCCTGAAGATTTCACTGCACACTTAAAATACACACTCAACAGCTTTGATTCTCTGCACCACTGTGCTGGTTTTTAACTGGGGTAGAGTTTGCATGACATCTTATTCATTCATTATTTTACAGTGTAAGTAATTTTTTGCAAAAACTATTTTTCAATGGCCACTCTTAGGTAACTAACTGTGATAATGATAAAAATATTTATATATACATATGAGCTTCTCAGGCAGCCTGGTCAGCAAATCTTACTTATTAGTAGAGGTTATGTATTGATTTGCCAGCGCTACGACATTTAATTAGGATTTTTAGGTAGCTATCATTACAGATGGAGATCAATTTTCATGGCTGGATTTTTTGGGATTTTTTAAGAACAAGGATTGACACCTCTACCTCACCCTCCTTATTTTGATGAGCATTGTAATCTGTCTTTTAAAAGAATACTTTTGTTTAAATAAAGACTGCAAATTCATGTCTGGAAATAATGTAATCAAAGGAAAAAGAATACAGTCTTTGCTGAAACTTCCAACATTTTAACAAGATATAAGAGCTGGTTCTGTTTCTAAATGGTGGTACTGAAATTAAGATTGATGAGTAAGTATTAGAAGAAAATAACTTTGAGTTACATGCAATAGCATTTAATTGCATCATTTAAATTCTTAAGGATTTCAATTTTATATTCATTCAGGGTTTTGCATAATTAATTTTCAGATTTCCAGAACACATTAGGATGAAACTTTTGAATGGATGGATGGTTATTAATGGATGATATAAATATATTATTCATTATTTTTGGTTGTCATGGTAAATTGCACCGAGTACTTCTGAATGAATATTAAATTAAACATCATCCCATGAATTCAAAAGCAAAATGCATCCCCAGTAATAATTTGCTGAAATATAGAATACTTGAGGTGTCATTTCGTAATAAATACTCTGTAACAGAATGTTAAAAATTGTTAATGTTACACTTTCTTTTTCTCTAGAAAATGGCAGAATCACCCAGGCAAAACTGAATTTCAAGTAGTCAGCCTTTTCAAAGATGTCAGTGCCAAGCAGATCTACTCTAGTCCAGAAATAAATTCTCAAAGCTCAGATTACCTAAGCAATACTAAAATCTGCAGTTCAACTGAATGCTGTGTTAGAGAATAATTGCACTTATACCAAAAAGCACCAGCAAACATGTATGAGGATATTGCCTCAGAGAAACTTCACTTACTCAGGAACAAAGGTATAAAAAGGTAGGAATAAAAGGTAGTCTGAGTTAAGGCCAGGAGTCTTTCAAGAGCTATTTCTGGAAGATAACACCAATATTCAAAATAATTGTCATTAGTCAAAACTCAAACACTCTGCCAATACATCCCTTTTCAGTGTTTCAATTCCAAGCCTGTGTTATTCTTTATAAATCCGCACAAAAGAAATGGAGAAATACGTTGAATCTCAGAACAATTAAAAAAGCAATTAAAATCTACATTCTCTTCAAATGTGAAAAGACCTGGAAAGTGTTCAGTATCATAATTTTGATGGTATTTAGTGATAAAGTGATGAGTATCAGCAAACAGCAGGACACTCAGGAAGCTGACTTTTATCTAAGGACTATTTCCAAAAGGGTTTGATGACACCAACTGCAAGAGAGAACTACAGATATGCATCATTGGGATTACCTTGTGAAAAGAGCCTAGAAAAATCCCAGATATTGCTGGAAAGCTGCTTTTCCATGCAGTTCATAGTATACAACTATTTGTAGTGGGTCTGGCTGTGCTGGAGTTAATTTTTGTTCACAGCAGCGTGTTTGGTGCTGTGTTTGGAATTTGTGAGTGGAGCAGTGAGGATAACACTCCAGCGCTTTGGTTGCTGCTGAGCAGAGCTTAGACAGCACCAGAACTTCCTCCTTCTCTCCCTCCCTGCCCGCTCAGTGAGGAGGCTGGCCCTGCATGGTGACAAGATGAGAGGGGATGCAGTGACCTGAGCTGGTTGAAGAGGAATTGTGCTCAGAAAGGAGAGCTTGGGGAACTGAGGAGGAAAGGCAGATGTTTGCGGGTGTGTCACCCCTAGGAATCCTTGGGTGTGTCGAGGGCCTGCTTTCAAGGCAGGAGGCAAACATTAGCCTGCTGATGGGAAGTGTTGAATAAATTCCTGATTTTGCTCTGTCCCACGGATCACATTGCATAATGACAATTTTGTTTTTCTTAATCAAGCAGCTCTCTGATAGGCATCTTGACCCTGAACGATTATTGAACAAACACTTCCGTTATTAGTACCGTTCCCCTATTTAATTCTAAGCTAAGGATACTTGAAAAGCCATGATACACACATGAAAGGAAGAAATAAATCTTTTTTAGTATTTACCAATCATGGATGGGCTAAATGGTCATCTCAGAAACAAACGGAGATTTCTCTGATTGCCTTGTTCTGCATAGAGTGGCAGAGTTTGTCTGGACCATGCTTTTACCCTTTAAAAATCATCTCTAATTTAATTTAAAGATATTTACATTTAGTTTTTCACTTTCACCTAAGCAGGTCATATTTGCAACAGATAATGCTATAATAATTATTATGGAAAGGGAAGAAACAAAGGAGTGTTAAGCCCCGAGTGTTTCCCAGAGAGCAAGAACCCTTCAAAAAACCCTGTTCCTTTTCCTGATTTTACCTTCTCCTAAGTAACCTGATATTCCAATATGAATTTCTTTCATTTACTTCTGATGGACCAAAACATTGCAGTAGCTGTTGGGGAGGCAGCCTGAAGATCCAGACCAAGTAGTTCCATTGCAAATGTATGTTTGTTTAAAGGCAGATACACGGCAAGTGGAGATAAGACATGATAGTTTAAAAAGACGTGCCTTGAATGGACATTTTCAGACTTACAACTAAATGGCAGGGTGACAACTATTCATGTAGAAATTATCCCTTCCAGTACAGTAAGGCAAAGAAGGAAGGCAAGCACAGAAACTGAATGGCAATGCAAGAAATAGACTAATGTGTCTTACTTTTAAAAAGTGTTAATGAGAAACTAAGATGTTTGTGCTAAATAACCAGAAGGCATTTTTAAACTTTTACATTACACAATCTTGAATGAGTGGAGAATTACCCTTGCACTGCCAGTTTTATGTCCTCATTTTTCTCCTTTAGAGGATGGCCAAATATTTCCACAAGCCGCCACTTTCTGGATGATTAATCAGTCTGACAGTTTGGCATTTACACAATCAAATTAAACAGTCCTTAGAAAATTTCTGTGTGAGTGATGGCCTCAGTGTTCTGGCAGCAGTGAAAGCCTTTTACTCATTTGCGGCCTGCAATGCTTTAGCAGTCTTCATAGACTCCCCCAACTAAAGCCAGTGTGCTTTTTATTGCATTCCTAGTTTCACTTCTTCACCTCCCTTTGGAACCATCCCCTTCACTTTCCATGTCCACACTCCTGCCTTTTCATTACATTTGTGAGAAGAAGAGAAGTCACATTGTGTTTCCCAAGCCTTAAAGTTCCTTCTCTATAGGAATAACCAGGATAACAACTGGTCACTGAAACACGCCAGGAGCAAAACTGGAATGTCACAAATCCCACTCAGTTGTTGGGTTGCACAGGCTGAACACAGGATGAAGTACATTTTTCATTGAAGGAACAAATGCAAGTATGTTAAGTGAAAATTATGCTATATAATTGACTCTTAAGTAAATCCCAAAGTGAATTAGGTGATTCATTGTGGGGTTTTTGCTTTTTTTAACTGCAAGTCCATTATCCTGACCAGTATAATCTAAATTTCGATTTTATTTAATGTCAGGAGATCTACTTTTTGAATGTAAATTTAAAATATAAATTTTCTTGTACTTTCAGGCTTTTTTGACTAGCTGTCTACTGGCCTAACAATGCCAAACTGACTCTTGAAATGCTTGGTGCTGGCTTCCAGCACCTTGGCTAGTCATGCAGTGATAATTTCTAATTCCAGCTCCTGATGATTGATTACAGTGCATTGATACAAAGCCAGAACACCCTGAATCCTGTCTTATCTTGTCCAAACCTGATTTTCTGATCCATCAGCACAATTTACAGTGAGGTACATACTGAACTGCCAAACACGGAATTCTGGCTTGCGTGACTAAGGAAGAGGCCACACACATCATCCCTCTCCCGGGCCCTGGTGGGATGAAAACTACCTATGTCACACTAACAAGGTGCATTCATCAGATTGTGAAAAACGAAGTTCACCTTTTTAGTAGGATTTAAAAGGTTTAATAAAAGACAATAAGGACAAGACAATAAAGCAAAATACATGGCCGAGGTGTCTTTGGCCAAGAGCCAAGAGCGCACCTGCTGTTTTAGAACCCCCCCCTTAAATATGTATATTTGAACTTTTCTAAGAACTTATTTCCATGTTTCTGTGAGCTGCTTTGCATGGCCACTCCTTGGTCTTACCTTTTTAGAGCATGCGTGTTTCTTGGCTGTGGTTTTAATTAATTCTTCTTATCAGTCTTAATTTGGGCCTTGGTCTATAATTTCTACAGATGGTCAGTGCTGGTAGCTGGGATATCACCTGCAGGGGTCTTCACTGGGTGCTATCTCGACCAGGCAGTCAGTCCACTCACTACAAACATATTTTATCTACTTACTTTACTCCTAAAGAAAACTATATCTTTAAAACCATTTCCACACCACATATCTAATATCCACCCTATATGTGTGCGAAAAGAAAGAAAAAAAAACCAAACCAAATACTATATGTATTTATAACAACTTTATATGTACAACACTCATCTGAATATTTGTGAAAAGCGAACTTTATAATATGCGTTTACAACAAGATAGATCAGAAATAATAGCTTAAATAGATATTTTGAGCTCATGCCTGTGAATTAAAAATAACTCAATATTACTAAATTTTATACATTACACATTCTTTAGCTATCTACAAGTTGCCTTCTCTTGGCTGTAGTCTGGGATAACATCTGGCTGAAAAACAGGTTTCTTAGAGGTGGACTGGCCCTTAATTTTCAGGATAGGATGTGTTACTGCTGCTCCTGCAAATGTGCAGTCCATTACAGCAGATAATGAAAACCCATCTGTCTATGGTAGTAATCCTTAGTGAAAACAATCTTACATATAAGTCCACATTCTCCCACTGGATGCTTTAATGAAAAAAAATAAAGCAGCTTGAACATAATCCCTAAATATTTTTTGTTTCTCCAAAATAAAAATCACAAAAGCCAAATGCACTCCAGAGGGGCTGATCACTCCACACAAGAACGCATTCTACTAAAGGACAACTGTTCAGTTTCCCAAGGAGATGGCAGAAGTTTGGCTGCAAGGTCCAATCCAATGCTTATGAACCAGCAGTCAAAACACATCTTAAAAGTCTATTTTTCAGGTGTAGCTGTTGATACCAGGTCAGGTGCTGACAAGGAACTAATTTAAAGAAGTCATCTTGGGTCCAAATATACACAATTGAATCTATATTTAAGAAGAGCGTAAGAATATAAAACTTAATTTTTTATGTGAAAAGAATGAAATATCATTCTTAGATAGGAGATGTTTTGTAGGAGAAAAAAATAATTTTTACAGTGGATAGACACAATTTATTGCAGTGCTACAAGGAAAATTGTGAATCTATGAATATTCTGAAACCATGTAACCTCTCAAGTGCAATGATAAGGACTGATAAATAACAAGCCGAAATATATTGAGAAAGTGCTAAGAGAAACATACCCCTTACCTCATGAAGAAAAAGGAAAACCAAAATATTGGCTAAGATTATCAGTTCCAGTGCACTCACTCTAATTTTTTTTTTTTTAGATGAGAATTATGTTATGTATATTTTCCCCTCAACAGTTTTAAACTAGTGTAACACCTATAGAATTGGACCATTAAGATGAAACTAAGAATAAGAGCAGAATTACACAGCTTCAGCCAAGATCTTGATGACCCTATTTTATTTTTAGGTTTTCCTTCTGTCATGTACATGTCATTTGTGTCTCTTTCTTTTTTTTTTATTTAATTTTTTTTATATTCTCCTTTTACAAGTACTCTTACATCCATCATCCCCAGCTGATCTTTTGGGAAGCTTTCAAGCTGGAACCAGAGAGCTGCTAAGTCTGTGTTGAGAGCTGAGGCTGATCTAGCTACAGTGAGGAGAAAACTGCCCACCTGCAGATGGGCAGAACTGGCCAAGTTCCATCTCCACACACAGAAAGCTGAAGGGAGGAGTGAGACCTTCTTTTAGCTAGGATGTTTATCTGGAAAATAAAGTTGAGCTGAAATCTACATACAGACAAAGGCTTCTCTATTGCCTTTGCATAAATAAAAAAGGGAAGAGCTGGTGGTTTTCTCCCTGTGAGCACAGATTCCTGACAGACTTTCATGGGTTGTGGCAAGAATAGTGTACACAAGGTTTGGAAAACGCCAGTAGCATTTTCAGCTGCAAATTGCTACAACAGAGTTCTAGTACAGAGGAGCTTCCAGATGTGCCAAAAAACATGGGACTTCCCTGTCTGCAGTGCCCAATATCTTATGCAGTTTTAGAGATCAAAGAATTTTTTTAAGCCAATTCGCCACATTGCATTTCTATGCTCTCAGTTTACTTGTAAAGTGATGAGACAAGAAAAAAGTTTGGGCCAAGAACTGCAGAGCACAGACAAAACTTAATGGAATGCAGAAAAAATGAATTACAAAAGGACTGTAATTTAACTTTTGCTGGGTCTCAGTGTGTTTTAACTGATTTATATAAAACCAAAACATGTACTGAAAATTAAAATTAAGGCCAAATGAAGAATGGTACAGAGTAGACAAGGCAATAGTCAGTGGGTCACTACCAAGAAGAAGCACGGGGAAAAAAAAGGCAAGGAAAACCTTTACTGAGCAGAAATGATCAGTGGGAATTCTTAATTGAGCCTGTTATGGTTTCTATGTCTAGGAAGCGTATTCAGCAGACTTACATTGCAATACCCCTGTTAATCTGCCCAGGTAATACTGTAGGGATGAAATGGTTACAGTTTAAGTCTTCACACAAAATTATCTCACTAAGACTTCCCAAAAAGCCTTTCCTGAACTAGGGGTTTCCAACATGGAAATCATGGATAGGATTTCAAACTGACATTACATATTTGTTATTATATAATAAGGTTTTTGACAGAAATTATTATATATATATATAAATATTATATATATATAAATATATTATATAGGGATAGACCTATTTTGTAATACATTAATTTTGACCATGGTTTTTGTTTTCGTGAATGAAAAGCAGAATACTAAACCCAGTTATCAGTATAAAGTTGTTTTAAAGGTTTTTCAGAACTTGAGAGAGTATTACAAATTTCCTAAGATCTTTCCTCCACAATTAAATGAAAATCATACTCTAAATCAGACAACTTCTCTGGAAACTGCTCAAATCTAGAAAGAACCTTTGAAAACATATTGGAGTTATTTAGCATGTTAGGTTAGCAACAGGCAAGCAAATAAACAAAAACCAACTCAAACCTTTTTTGCCTCACACACTCATAGACTGTCGCCCTGATTTTTCAAGCCTTCCTGACGGACTTTCTAACTCAATGTTTTCATAGTTCTTAGTTCATTCTCACACACGGGTGTTATGATTAGAAACATGTTTATGTTAAAACGAGGTTGTTTACATACTTTCTCTTGGTGTGAAAAAACAACTGATGGGCAGTTGTCTTGACCAATGGGATGGAAGAGGTGTCCAACTTCTCCTCCAATCCCTGATCTGTGTGGAAATACTATAAATTTGGAGCCAGATGTTTTAATAAATAGTTTTTAGCCTTTTCACGAGAAAGTGTGTCTGTGTGTGTCTTTGCGTGTCCCACAGCGACAATAGACCATAGTAAACTTCTTCAAGGCTGAGGAATTACCACAGCCTTTTTTAAAAGGCTTTTTGCTTTAAACTAGCAGCCTTCCCATCTGTTCTATGCTAATTGGGAATGCAAAGAGAACACATTTCACAGTAACATCAGCACATAGTAAGATTGAACCATTTAAATGGCTGGGTAGAAGCCTCCCATGCTCTACAATGATATTTCCAGCTGTGTTTCCCATGTTTGTGACACATACAAGGAAAAACGATACTCTAAACGACATGAACGCTTTAGAGTTACTAAATGCTTTTTTATATCTGCTGTTAGATACAACAATCTGTCAGTTTAGCACCGCAGTTCGTCCTTTTGAATCTGGACCAGGAACTCAGGGCAAAAGTGAGGAGTCAGCATAAAAAAGAGCAGTGTAAATTTATTTGGAATTAGAGCAACATCTTGGGATAAAAGAATCTACTCGATCTACCATTAATACCTTTGCTACTAGAAATTAGTATGAATTTTATATACCAAGATATTATTTTTATTAATATCTAGGAAATCTAACTGGTGCTGAGGAATGCTTAGGTCAGGAAATGACATCTGGCTGGCAATAATCATGAATAAAACTATTCCTTTAAAAAGTAAAGTTAATTGTGTCTGAATCGGCAAAAATCACAAATGCAGAATGTAATGGGTGAAATACTAACAGAGATATTTGAGAAATAATCAAAAGCAAGAACAGATTTTTAAATTCATGAAAAGCAGCCAGACTGAAGTAAAAAGGATGTGTTTGCAACACTATCAGAGAAAAATGGGACAAGCAAAACAATTCCTTGTCTTTTATTAAAGATGAAATACTGTGAGACTGCAACGAAGCAATACTGCCATTAGATTTCCACAGACTGCTGTAGGTTCAAACTGAAAATGGGAGCAATTGTGGTTTAAGTAAAAAGATTTGTAAGCTATATATAAGAAATTTAATAGAATCCTCCAGACTTCTGACTATATAGCAGTCATTAAATGTGCAGAAGATAGATAATAGATGGCACAATTAAAAATGTATTGGTCAAATTACTTAGGAAAGCAAACACTGCATAAGATAGCATTTAGTGTTGGAGATGCTCTGTTAGATTTAAAGTGAATTGTCAGTTTGTGCTTTTCCTTGATTCTTCAGTTTTTTTGAATAAAATTCATGCTTTATAAATATAACTTGCTTTATTAAAAAGCTCCTCAGAATAAACACCTGCACACATGGTATAAATCAATCCTTTTCTTTTGCAAGTTTCTGTCTTTTGTTGCTGTGATATTTTGATATTTCTCTGTTCCATTTCAGCAATTATCTATAACAAAGAAATGCATTCAAAATTTTTCTAGTGGATTTTGCAAAGGTAATGCAAGTCTTTGTTGTCAGTCTCTGCGTATTTTCCCCAAACTTATTTAGACTGAGATGACATCTAGTGATGTTAATCTGTTTTTAAACCACTTTTTGGGCTGATCCGCCTTCTGCCATTTGAGGAACACTTCTAACATTTGAGAAACATGGGAAAAGATTCTCCTTAAATATTCTAGCAACACCGAAAAGTATGTTCTGTTGTCTGTGTTAAACGGGACTTTCTGGGGGTGTTTCATTCTGGTTTAGGGGCTGAGGGAGGCACCCCACGGAAGGGCTGGTTCATCTCGACAGCCCTGTCAGGAGACCTTTGAGGGGGTTTTTGAGTCCAAAGTGAAGAAGAAGAAAAAACCAACCAACCAAACAAACAAAAACACACAAAAAGAAAACACACAAAAAATGATCGCTAAAAGTAAACTTGCCAAATGCAATTGGGCGAGCAGACAGACCCCTGAAAGGCTTTGCCGGCACGTCCGCACCTGCTTGTCGATCCTGAGGCAAGACTGAGGGCGGGAACACCACCCCCTCACAGATTCTGGCCCTCCAACCACCTCCAAAAGGTGGGAAGCTATGAGGGGAAGGTTCCTCCTGCCCATTTAGAGGCTTCTTAGCCCCTTTCCTCAGGGCTTCTTGGCTGTGAGGGAGCAGCAGAGCAGGCACTCCTCAGGGCTGTCGAGAGGTGCTGGCGTTCTCCCGGCAGGTTAATGGGTCTTTCCTGGCTATCAAAGCGGTGTAGCTGGGAAGAACTTCCTCAGCCTTCCGCCTCAGATAAGTAAAATTTTGGTTTTTAAGTAAAGTAGCGCTCTGAGGGGGGCTGTTTATGGCCGGTCCGTGCCGCCTTCCCTTGCAGCTCCTTTGCTTTTGGCTGTGGCGCTGGGTGAGGTGCGGGGTCACTCCTTTCCTTCTACCAGTGTTTTTATACATGTATGAACTTTTGCATACATATGTATATCTACACATATGCTATATATGTGTACATACCTATACATTTATTGGTCTCTGAGGCTGGAAAAAAGACTCTGCTGAGTACTTTCAGGCAGGCGAGGGTTAACCCTGCTTGTCGACCTGATGTGTGAGGGATAATTGTTTCCCTTATCTTATATACTTAATAAACCAACCAGCAGGGTGCTTATAAAAGAAATAGCTATTACTAAAGCTTTTTTTCTCTCATAGAAGAAAACAAGTCCACGATTTTCGTTTTATCGGACCCCAATATTGTCTTGAGGGAGTGGAGTAGGTTTAAAGTGGCTATTAAAATTATTGCTGGGAAATGAAATTTGATTAAAAAAGCAGCAGCCCCATGGCTTTACAAAAGCATTTTGGTAAAATAGTGCTGTTTCAGGATGTTATTTGAGCTCTGGGTGCTGCTTTATTGAAGATATCTACTTAAATTATTGTAGATATGAAATGGAAAACTGCCTCACCTTTTATTACTTGATATTTGAAGAGCAAATACAGGCTGCTAGAAGGTAAAAGATTTGCTTGCCCCATTCATAAATGCGCATTATTTCTGTAGCACAGATGGCTCTTTCACAGCAGTATGATGTTATTTTTATTAACTTTGGAATTTTGTTTTTGTTACTATTCCTTCCAGTGATTAGAATTAGGAAGAGAAAAGTGTACTGGTGTGTGGTTTTTTTGTTCATTTTAAAAAGGGGCCCAAATATGTGATTTGCTGGTACTTTATCCCTGAAACTGACCTACCAAAGCAATCTTTGCCTAAAAATAAACACTTGAAGTTGCTGGCAGCCTTCCAGGGGAAAAGTCTGTGGTAGCCCTTGACGCTCCCATGGTTCAAGTAGTAGCATCAGCCAAAGAGGTTTAAGAAAGGCCATCTCCAATATGATCCTCATTCTACAAAAACAAATTATATGTAGTAGATATAAGCATCTTATGTGCTGACATGTATTCATCTGTATAAAAAGAAGTTGTGTTTGGAGAGATTAGGAGAGCTGCTTGAAAGTAGAAGGTGTGGGTTGAAAACAAGCATTCAATGGTGTGTAAGTAACTTCCATACACACAACAAAAAGTAATCTTGTATTAAATAGTATTAATGACTTCAGAAAGGAAAGTTTCAAACATTAGCACCATATGTGCATGTGTGAATGGTTCTTATGGTGTCAACCAGAAAACACCCAATGTTAATACTTTTATTACATTGATCTTATAGAATTATGTTCCCTTTAGGGCTTAGGGAAGCTGCCAATATTTGACATGACTTGTATTTTTTTTATGATTAGATCAAACTTTTTGTATAAAGCTCAGTCACTATTGCCAAGCCATTTGGCTCCTATGATAGATTAGAATCCTTCAGTTTTTACATATGCCTTTGTTGCAGCTTTTTTTAACAAATGGGCTTAATTAGCACTGATAAAAGTGAGACAAACAAGAATGCTCAATTCTTTGCTAGAAATATTTGTTTTGTGAAATGTGAATCTTTGTGAAAGGTAATTGTACATATTTTCTCATTGAGAATGTCTGTTTTCAAACAGCTCACTTGACTTTTCAGGAGAATCCTTCTTTGTGCCTATTCAAGCCACCTTTTACAGCCTTTTCCGGCCTGCAGTTTTCAAAAAAAGCCCAAAAAGTAGTGAGTTTGTCCCATAAAATTCAGAATAGCCAATGTTCAACTCCCCTTCTTTACTAAAATGGTGTCCTATATTTCCTTGCCTTATTCATGTTGTGATTTTGTGTGTATATAACAGCAGTCAATCCACAGTGTTACCGTAAAACTTCTCTGGTAGGTGCCAACTTTACCATTTTCAGGTAAGTACTTGGAAGGAGAGCTTTGTTTTTGTTGTTTCATTGCTCTGTTCCAAAGTTAATACAAAGTAGCTGATAAAAATGTTGCTGTTGTCCGCTACTGTTACCAGTGTTACAGTGTTATTTTTCTGTCACTGAGTGTTTCTATGTATACTGTACATAGGTGTAATCCCAGAGATATGGGTAGACAATCAAGATACTTTAAATTTTATGTTCTTATAGTTTTTCAAACAACTAAAGATGGCTGAAGGAACTGTTTAACTTATCTGTAAGCTGCTTGAGCTTGCTGGAAGCTCCAAGCATGGAGGTGGGCAGGACACACAGCAGGGCCACCAGGTTAGGGGCTTATTCACAGCTCATTCAGCAGTTCCTGGATTGGTTATTCCCTTTATAAAGGTGCCAGATTTGAGTGCCCAAATTGGATATTTAACTGCAGGATGTGAGCATGAAACCTTTGTCTGGAATGCCAGATTTCATTGTATTGGCTATGTGATGGAATATAGTCAACATGTGGTGCTTGGTAAGATTTGTCACATGATTGATTATGTCTCTCAGAAAGAGAATATCCATTTACAAGACTTGTTAATCTTTCTAAATCTTTAACTTTAATGATTACTGGCTTTTGTGTTTACCCATTTATGCTTCACTGGAAATCAATTTAGAATTATTCAGATACATTAAAGCAAACCCAGACCTCTCTAGTTTGTCTACTACGGAAATGGAGATGGGCAAAAAAGTAATGGAAATAAGATAATTTTCTTCATGTAATGTGTTTTAGCAGAACTACATTACATCATCCTGATTTATGATGAGTGATTTTTAAGTCTGAAGTAGACCATGAGAAGTATAAAATCTTTCATGTTTACAATTCTGTCCTGTACCGATATTCATTGAAGCTGAATATTCATTATAGTTCTTCCCTGGAAAGGATGGAAGTATGTTGCCAGTTTAGCAACATTTTTCAGCTGAAGTTTTAGGCAGAAGGGTGATAATGTTTGTGCATGCAAGAAAATTGATGCCGTGTTGCAGAACTTGTTTTGGCAACATCAAATAAGGGTGAATTTCTACCTGCTTTGATTCTCCTAAGTTAAAGGAAAGAAGACAGAAAAAGTTAAACATTAAGGTACTGTTTATTTCATACGTATAAACCAGTGGATAAGCTTCTTCAGATTGATACTTGGGAAAAAAAATTGCTTTAGTGGATGTGTTCTCTATTGAGTAAATACAAAGGAAATAATCTGTTTGCCAAGAAAATAAATTTTATGACAGAAATTAAACGAGTTCCTTGTATTTTTCTTCTGGCTGATGGATGTCTGACAGGACCTATATTCTGTCTTGCCCATGACTAATTGACAAAATGAAATATTTTCTTGTCTTTCATGGCAAATATTTATTCTTGGATTCTTGTTATTTTATGACCTTATATGAGCTGAGCTGGCTTTGCTACCTTTTGCCTACAGCAGCCATCTTTGCACAGCTCAGCTGAGATGTTTTGGCTGAACCAGGCAGGAAGGAAAAGGAAGCAGAGACTCTTAAGCTTTTTCTCATGCAACTGTGATGGGGAGTGTCCTTGCTATCCCACTAACGTTGCTGTGTTGGATGGATAGGAGGGGTACAGATCCTAAAACAGCATTCACACACTTTTATCAAATTCAAAATGGCCTCTCTTCAGAGGCAGTAAGTATCCAAGGTTTAAATTCATATAGAAGTGGTAGTCTGTATTATCTCTTATATTTACCTAGAAGTATGAAAGAGTTGTGTAAAAAAGAAAAAAAAAATAAAAATTGATTCATCTATTCTTGTTTACATTGTGGGGCTAGCTGATAGCACTGTAATTATCTCATGCATAAAAATCCTGCTTTCAGATAATTGCACATTCTTTCAGCCCTGGTGTAATGCACAAGACTATCACAATTAAATTATGGGACTAGATTAAATATGAAATGCATACTTTTAAAGGAATTGGCTTACTCTGTACAAGGACATTATTTTATTAATCTGAAAGCATAATAAAGATTTAACTTCTACAGTACAAATGAATCTGCATAATTGCTTATTGCTGTTGGATGTTTTTCTTCAACAAAGCAAATAATTCTAGAATGCCTAAAAAAACAGCCTTTTTCATGGTTAAAAGGAAGGTTGAAATAAGATTTGGCATGATCTTAGTCCTATTTTGAACTCAGAGTCTAAAATGTATTGTTTATTTTAGCAATAATAGGCAAATTTTAAATATACTTCAAGGACTGTATTATTCATATATTCTTTGCTTGAGTCTTCCCATAATTTTCTCATTTAAAAAAAAAAGCTAGATTTTTTTCAGTTTTATATTTTTTTTTTCTCCTTCAACTGCCATTTTTTATTGAATCTAGGTATCTTTACATTAGGCTCACAAATGTGCTAGGATTTAGTAACACAAATAAGTATGATTTCTCTTTAACTTGGTTGCTATTAGTGATGTGAATACTTAGGAACTAATTATAAGTGTAATAGGTAGCAGTTTTTTTTCTCATGGAGTTTCCTATTAGGAAGGAATAATGCATTGAATAATGGCGGTACAACCAACAGCTTTATCTTAGACTCTAATTTTTGCTTGTACTTTCACGTTATTTAATAGAGATAATTATTGTAGTACTCAGTGTATTACATGCCTTGAATGACAGGAGCCACAGTACATAATTTATTAGTTAACTTAGAAGCAGCTTTTGTGTTATCAAAGTGCCATAACAGAAAGCAAATGCACTATAGATATAAGGAACACAGAGGCTGATGGTACAACAGATTACATGGCTGTTCCCATTCTCAGCAAGCAAAGAAAATTCTGTTCAAATGACTGAATTTTCAAATTAATGAGAACTAAGTCTTCTGTTTTATAACTAAATGCACCACAATTATGACTGTAACCCTGGAAAGGGAAAAGCAACTGGCAGTAGACAGATATGTGTCATGAATCCACTGGGTTAAGAATAACCTGCGTGAATTTATTCTTTTTCTTGGAACAATGTGAAGTAAATAGGGAGTTACTTAATAAAAATCCTTCAAAGTACACTGCAGAAAAGAGCCATTATTAATCTGTGTAACGAAACAAGTCAGATTCTGTTAAACAAGTTTGTATTCCTGCTGAAATTGAACATTCATCTACAACTGTATCTAGCTATTTCTCACATCAGAGAATGGTAAAATGCCAGTAAAAAATGAGTGATCTGCAATAGAAAAGACTCATTACAATATGGTACTGTCTTCATTTCCCTGGCTTTGCAGCGCTGTTTGTGGCATTATTTCCCTGGATATGTTTCCTGTGTGCTGTTCTTCCTAGTCGCAGATGTCTGAAGCTGTTGCTTGTTGACGAGTCAACCAGACTTATTGTGCCAAGGCTGTGGTAAGGAGACACAGTTACTGAGCTGTCTGTAACTTTATGAAGTGGCTCATAAGGCTTACTTTTTATTGAATAGGATGTATTTTTGCTCCAAGAGAGGTGTCCTCCTTTAAAAGGTGGAATATGGTCATTTACAATCAAAAGGGGTCTCCAGGCTGGGGATGAAGGCTGGATGTTTTGAGGCTCTCATGAAAAACTCTTATCTGAGAGTAAAATTCTTCTGTTTTGTAATCTGTCTAAATTGTAGCTCAGTGACTCCATTCCTAAGTATTACAGTCCTTTCCTGATATAAATATGATACTGCTTTTCAGGTGTTCTCTATGTTACTGTGCAAGTGAAAGGAGATGACAGTCCCTAGACACCACAGATAGGGTAAAGGAATTCCTGTGTGATCTTCCAGCCCCTTTTGATCTTCTAGGAAGAATGTGACATGCCTGAACTCTATTGCTGCTCTGGTGATCTTTGGCTTTCAGGATCTGCTTCAGCAACTTGGAATAGTTTAATGCTGCCCACCTGAGCCTAAATCAAAGATGTTTGCCTATATATTAGCAATACTAATTCTGAGAAACTTCTTGCTATGGTGAAAAATTGAGAGTTAATATAGCACTCTTTGAATGCAGTCTGTGAAAGAACAATTTAAGATAAATTGTTCTTTCTATCACAGAAGAAAATTGTACAAAAATTGGCATATTTCATAATATTTTCCTAAAAGACTGTCTCCTGTGAATAATTTTAATCAATACTAACACATTAATATTAGAAGACAAGACAAAATCCTACTAGGATCCTGCTAAGTTTTACAGGAAAGCATTTTATAGTTAAAAATATGAAGTGTGTAGTAAAATTAGCTTGTCCTGCAGCAATTTCCACTACAATTAGGTGTCATTAATAATGCAGTGTTGAAAAAGTTTGCATAAGAAATCCAGAGCATTAATATTTTATTGTCACTAATACGCTTTGATTTCAGTTCACGTCTTCTGACTCAAGCAAGGGAGAAGTGGTTCTTAGCAGTGTTTTTTCCATATGAGTAGAGAAATATTAATCACTTTCTCAGGAAATCCCCAGGGGAACTTGCACATGGGTAAAGCTTATTTTTAACCTTCTTTCTCATTCAGGTTTGTTCTTATTAACATTATGTGAGCCTTTTCCTTTAAATTCAGCGTGTGAAATTTTGTTCTGCTAAAGCCTGAGGCACAAATTCCCTGGTTATATTTGAAATGAAATTCTGACCCTATTAATAATCAAAGATTTGACAAATGCCAGTGTGCTGAATGTGATCTGAACACAAAATCTCATTCCACATAACTAATTTCTAACAGCTAGTCACTGGAGTCCTTTTTAGTAGCTGGAGGCCACCCAGCCTCAGAAAATGTTCACCTGTATAACTTTATTGGAAGGAGTTGTGTGGACTTTGGTGATGACTCACAGTGGCTGATACGATTTGACACAGTAAAGGAATCTGTCAAATAAAAATCAAAGCAGAAGGGAGTATTTCTGTATGCCACAGAAGAGCTAAGGCAGGAAGATTTGTGTGCTCTGCTGGTGGATGTCCACAAGCTGGAACCTGGCTATGAAAAGCATCTGCAGAAACCAGAATCTTTGTGAAACTTTAGAAACTGAGAAATAGGGATGATCCCCACAAAACCCTGACTTAAAAAGAGACACAAAACTTGTTTGAGGTCAGTAAATAGTCTGATAGTAGTGTTGTTTTATATGTTTAATTTATTCCTTACAGATACTTCAAGTGTTTCCTTTCCTGCTGTGAATTTGGCATTAAGATGACTTTGAAATAGCGTTAGCTCTGTAATTACCTATTCTGATCACCAATAAAGGCATTAGTCTTCTGTCCTAAGCTTCAATGAAGCTATGATTTCATAGCTATTTAACTGTAAAAAGTGTTAGTAAGACATTGTTTATGGAATTCTACTGCACCCATAAAGAAGGCTATTTCTTTGAAAGATAAAAATGCTATTGCTTTGAGTTGCCATTGTAATGAGGATCCCTTTTCACTGCAGTGGTAACTACAACTTATAGTCATTATGTCTCAAAAGAATCTTTTATTACCTCCCGTCTCTATTTTTTTTTAAGCTGACATTTTGTAGGAATAAGTAACATTGAGAGATTTTGTAACAGTGTAAAGCTATTTTAGCAAGTATTCGATTAAGCTAATGTTGTAATTATCTGTCAATCTTTTTGCCTCAACAATATTACCTGGTTAATCTTTACCTGACTGTGTTTCCTTGATTCAAAAAAAATCTCAATATTTTTACTTTACTAAAAATGTTTTTTAGTACAAATATACCACATTAACTGTCTTAAAATGGCATTGCAGAAGGTAATTACTCTAAAGATTTATTTACTCAAAAATATTCTAAATTACCTAATTCATTAATTCCCCCCTTATTAATGGTCTTGTCAGCATTCAAGACCTGCATGGCTAATCAGATGTCAACAAAATGCAATTACTCCCAAGTGAAAAGTAATTTTCATCCTTATGTTTTTAATGAGCCTGATACAAAGCAAATTCTCCTGTAACTGCAGTGTTCCTCAACTAGGCACCATAAAGTTATGGCTTGGGCTTTCCACCACGAAGACTACCTTGCAAAAGGTGTTTGAGGTATTGAATTACTTTCTTTTTTCTCTTTCACTCAATTTTATGGGTAAATCATATCCCTATAGGAGACTTGTTTTTTTTATTGGTAATTACTGAATAGTTTCCTGAATTACACAATTGAAATGTTAGTTTTTATTAATCTGTTCCTGCTTACTTTTTTTGTGGAGTCCTCTATTACTGCATTAATGGCAATTCTATGTTTTTGTTTCCAACTTTATTTTCAAATTCTAAAAATATTTATTTCTGTTAAAGAAATCCTGAAGTTCAACGCCTTTTTGAGCTTTTATTGAAAATGAAAATCTGTTTCTCGTTGTGAAACCGTCTTTAGTTATTTTATAATTTTGGGGACTGAAGGAAATGTTGAAAACCTAGCTGAGTGAGATGTTTTTGAATATCATGTATTACTGAATAATATACTGTAATTACTGAATCAGCTCGATAACATAGGAACTTAGTACTTGAAATACTTTGCACCGAGACTTTATCACAGCCTGTCCAACAGAGCTAGATGTGCTCCTGGTTGCTTGGTGAGCTCACTGACATTTAGGAGGTTCTCAGTAATTTCTTGTCCGTCTATGAACAAATCCATTTGCTACCATAAATCTGTAGCGATGGAAAAAGAAAAGGAAAGAGCTCACATATGACGCCCTGCTTATGGAAATGGTGCATCTGGTGCTTTTAGAGGTAGTGCCAGTTACTGTTTCTAAGCAGACTAAGATGCAGTCAAGAGATGGCAAGATCAATCAAAACTATGCCCTGGTATATTTTAATTTCTGTAGAACTGTGGGAGAACACTTCGAGGAGAGCATCCTACAAAAAATAATAAACCATTCTCTAAAAGCACATAGTTACAAAGTAATACATTTACTTGTAGTAGGATGTCTTACTGATTAAAACTTGCTCTTATGGAACATTCAGAATACATAAGTTCTCTTTCTATTTTTCCCCCCCTCACTTTACCCATAGCAAGTCTTTTAACAAAAAGAGAGTACTGTGGCTTTCAGATCATACCTTAGAGCTGGTACAAATTATTTGCCAAGATTTTAAAAATTAAATAAATGAACACAGATTATAAAAAGATGCGTAGCAATATGCTGGTTTGTAAGCACCATTGTTGTGTGTCAGGAATTCAGGTCAACAGAGGTGGGAGGAAATGAGTCTATGGAGGCCTCAACATCCAGCTCTTGATAAAATATGGCAAGGTAAGAAGACTCTTCTGAGTTCTATGCTTTTTAAAAGTCTTTTTGATTTATGGTCCCCTGCTGCTCTTCATACTCATGTGTATCACCCTTCTGAGTACCTTAAATAAACAGCCCAAGATTTGCTGAGTCTTTGAGCAACAATAACTACTACTGTTTGGTTTTTAAATGAAATTAATAATCTCTCCAAAGCCTACATTTAAATCTATAATTTTCTAGCTACCATGACTACTATTTTCATGTGAGTGCCCTTGTGAAAGTGAGCAAAGCTCTGCTGTTTTCTGCTTGCCACTGCTTTTAATTGCTGTAGATGTGCCAGAGTTGACTTCTGATGTGGTTGTTTCACTGAAATGGCTTGTGTTATGCCCTGTTTCTGTTTTGGATGGCCAGATTAGCCTCAATATTTTATTCAGATTTTACAAGCTGAACTGTGTTTTCTCAGCTAAAGAACTGTCACATGAAGTAACATTCTGCACCTCACTTCTTGTTACCAGTAAGAAGTTACTGGAATGGAAGAATTGTAACTATTTAAGAAAATGCATATCTGCCCTCAGCTGTATACTAAGGACCAAATATAATTAGGTTCAGGAATACTGTCTTGGAGAATTACTTTCACAGTCAGTTTTGCAGGTCTTTGCTGAGTCTGCATGCTGCTCTATCCAAATTATTTTTACCTTTGTGCTGCTTGCATCAAAATCTGTTTCACTAAGTGCTACACTACTTTTTTAGATGATTAACAGAAATTAAAAGACTAATTGCAGTGTGACTACATAACACATTATGTTTTCCACCCATCTTCTGGAGTTAATATTAAAAAAAACCAGTGCATGTATTTTCAAACTTCAAAGCCACCTAACATGCAAAATTACAACATTCCAGTACCCTGATAGGAAATCATTCAGTCAGGTAGCTGAATGACAGCTGAACAGAACCCAGCTGGACAATTTTCACTTTGAAAGTAACCTGAAATCCTACCAGCATGTCACAAGGATTGTAGTATCACATACAGTAAGATGATTTTTTTTTAAATTGTGACAGATACTTAAAAACTGTTTTCACACAGACTGGTAAATCAGTCTGGCCAAGCAGTCCTGCGATGCTGAATGGCCAACTTAGAGGAAAAGTATCCACAGGAGGACACCTGCTCTTTAAAGAACAAAAGATGCTGACAGTATAAGGGGAAACAGAGTGCTGTACCCTTTTCCAAGTGTCTTTGTTTAAACCTTTGAGTAACCACAGTAACTCAAGGCAAGAGTTACAAGAGTTAATTCCATATCTGCTAAAGAAATTTTTCATTGGTGTTACTATTCAATTAGGAAAAATACAGGAACTGGAAATTCACAGAACACCATGAGTTTGTTTGGAGAATGTGTAGGAAAATTTTGAGTTCAGCCTTAGAAGCTCACCAAATCTTTCTCTTAAGGAACGTCATTTGTTGTCACATTTCATAGTGTATTAATAAATAATTGCTGTGTTGGGTTGTAGAATGGAAGTGTTCAAGACTGGCAAAGAATGGGAGAAAGAAAAGAATTATTGCAGCTTTCCAGATAAGAAACCAAATATGCTTGTCCTCCTTCCAGAGAATTGTATAGTTGGTGGATCATAAAGAGTTTGAACTGTAGTGCTAATTCTCATTCTGAAGTCTCAATCCAACAGGATAATCATAAAGATCCCCCTCTTCTGGAAATAATTAAGTTAGAGTGCAATAAACAATATCAGATTCAGGATGTCATGTTGAGCCACTCAGATATACCTTTAACATCCTATGTTTCTTATAAGGCATACTTCCAAAGTGTGTTACACACACATGGATTTAGAGTCATCTACATAAATTGAAGATATGATTTTATATTTTTTTTAAGCATTAACTGTGCAGTTATTAATCAGATAATGAAAAAGCACAGTACTGCTCAAAAACTGTTTACTGTGGAGTTCATACCGCTTTTTCAGTGTCGATTTCTCCTGATTTAAAACTACCTCTGATTTTACTAGGTATTTTTTTAAAAGGTTAAATCATGTTTGGAACAGAAAAATTTTTTTGCTTTTCCTGGTGTTTTTCCTGTTTAGATTTAAGATGACAATTAGTAAAATTCACTGCTTAATGCTTTAGCATAGTCACAACTGCCTATAGAGAGGCATCATTTTTTTAGAGCCATATGGTTGTACATCTTGCATCTGTAGTAGACACAAAATTGTCTCCTTGTGGAAATATTTTTGCTATTTTTTGGATACCTTTCCATATCAGCAGTTCTAATAATATTGGTTGTTTGAGGTTTTTTCCTTGGGGAGAATAAAGGGATCATTTGTTTTGGTTTTTCATAAAACCACTTTTTTTACTTGGTTTTCTATAGAAATTTAAATTGTGAAATCCCACCAGCAATCAGTTTCTGACATTCTGTGCTGAATTTATTTGAAATTACTGGCTAAATACAACCATGTCTGGAACAGAAAATTCTGAAAGTTGTAACATAGGAGAGTACAAGGCAGAACTTTTTTCATCTGAGGGAAAGCAGACACTGAAAGGAAACCCAAAACCACAGTCCTTGGAGATCAGACCTGGGTTGGAGAGGCCCTGAGCATTCTCAACTAGATAGTATGTCTTGGAGGGCTGGCATTGGACTAAATGACTTTTAGAAGTCCTTTCACAGCTGATTTATTCTGTGAGCCTTTGATGAATAAACCTGTGTGCTAAATTTCTCATGCTTACTGACATGAAAGCCACTGGTGTTGAATGAAAGGAAGTAGACTTGAATATTTATGCATTCAGTCTGCTAAGATTTCTCTGCATATGGCCTTGGCGCAAATAATACAATCATACAGTAAATCTGTCATTAGGACCCAGAATCAGATAATAAATCAAGTCAAAAGTTGTTTCAGTATAAACCCTCACTGGAGCAGGATCCACAATGTTGTGGGTTTTTTAAGGCACTAGGTTTCTCCATCTAGAGCTTTTGTCTGTCCAACCCCTCCTTATTTTGTTATGGACCATGTATCATTTGTCCTCCCACAGCTGTCATAAAAGTGGCGTAAAGTTGGCACAAATTCTGTCATCTGAACTGGCAAGTTTCAGGGAAATTTACTCCTCAAATCTGATCTTGATTGTGTTTATTCAGGTGTGTGATCCAATACTACATGGACTCTGCAACCGCTCTGATTGTACTTAGCTGCCTTCCTTGAATGGCTTTACTAAGAACTCTTCATCTTCCGGATGTGAAGTCCAAAGAATGTAACAAAAAGAGTATGTGAAAATGAACCAGAGTCAATAACATGCCATGATTAATCCTTGAGTATTGCCCAAAGAAGTGAAGTATTTGGGCAAAGATCCCTTCTTTTGACTTAGAGATAAACTTCTGTCTTTCATTTACACAGGCTTGTAAGCAATGTCTGCTTTCTCTGAAAGGAGAAATCTGTATCTTCAGGGGTGGCATTTAGCTGAAACCAGAAGAGAATCCCTATGAATGCCAAGTTCAGTAGATGATTGCTTGGAAGGAAAGGAAAGCAACTTTTAAAAATGTATTTTAGAGTTACAGGAAGTCATCTTACTGGTCTGAAGAGACTGGGCTTCAGTTAAATGTATGCAAATAAATAATGGTGTTTCACCTTTATGTTAAATGACAGCTGCCTGAAACTTTAAAACTTGAAACGATTCCAATAAATGAATGGGATGGGTGTATCTTGGCATTTTTATCTACTTGATTGAGCTATTTGAATTATGGCATTGACAATTGTACTTGTGTAAATCATTAACAAATGATAACTGTCCATAGGAGTTAACTTGTTAAAATATTGCACAAAAACTTTCTTAATTATTAAGAAGGGAACTTAGTTAATATCTAGTATTTGAACAAGTATTTTGGCTAGGAGGGGTACTAGCATGTTGCTTTGCCAACAGAGCTCCAAATATCTAATTAATTGGGATTTTGGTTTATTTGGGAGTAGAAAGGACTAAGGGTAGGCTTTAGTATGTTTTGTGTTTCTCTGGTAGTCTAATTTAATGATAATCAATTATTTAATCTAAAGGCTGAATGTGCATCAAAACACTTACAGATTCACAGTAAATCCTCAGGAGCGGATTCATTATTTTGAAATATTACTTGAGTGATGCCAAGATTGTGATAGGAATAATCTCAGGATAATGAAGTTTTTGCTAGAGCGAAGTCAGAATAGAGTACAGGTCCTCACTGAGGACTTTGCTCCTCTACCAGGGTCAAAGAGAATGAAAGGATGGACACACTACCAAGTGTCTGCTCTTGGCTCAGGAACAAGCTTACTTCAACGATGACGTGTAAAATCCCAGTGCTTGGTTCCTAGTTCTTATCTGTGTGCTTTCCTCTAAAAAATTTATTACTGAGGGACACTGTTGAAAGACGAAAGCTGGACACATTGCTTTGATAATACATCTGGAGATCTCTCCTCCTTTCAATTGGCTTTGTTTTGCCCTGGGTTGCAGATTTCTAATTCACTATTCCATGTAGGTTTGAAACTATTGGTTTTCAGATGTTGACTCCACATATGGCATTCAAACTGAAGCTTATTACTGTCAAACTGGTAAATACTATTCAGAGAAGCTGTCTGACAAGTCTGACAGTTCTTGCTCATCAGTGGTTCATGAGCATTGCTCTTACCTGCCTGATTTAAAAAGCTTCAACCCTTATTGCAGTTTTTTTCCACTGCAGTTTTTTTCCATTTGATTATACTGTGTAGTATAACAAAGTGAATAGATGTCACTTGTCGATAATGGTATAGATCAGTTGTCAAATTCCAGGATTGAATTAGCAGGAATATTAAAATTCTATAGGTTTGGGGGGCATTTTTTGGTGGTAAGGATTTGAGATGACAAACTGCCAGCTCCTGTCCTCACCAAGGTCTAAAACATCCATTTCTGTTTTTGAGTGCAACAGAATGTTTTAGCTTCTTAACAGAGTCCCTTTTTGACTTGACTGATGACAGATGGCTTCTCCAACAGAAGACAAAGGATGAAGTCTTCACAAAAAAAATTGGGTGGGTTTTTTTCTAGAGAGGTTAATATAATCCAGAAATCCTAAAACCCGCATTTCTGTGAAATTTTGAGACACTTTCATCTGAGGTAAGTGTTACAGTGAGGAGATGAAAATCTTCTTTGAATTTCCACATACATGAACTGCAAAGTAGCACTCAAGATCAGGTTCAAAAATTAAATGGGATTATGAGAAATTTACATCCTTTTCGCAGATATTTAAATTTGTGTGTTGTGTGCATTTGGAAAGCATGGCCTTCTTGCCTTTCTCCTCCCTCAGCAGAGAGCACAATTGTCTTTCTTGCAGATACTCAATAAAAACCCAACCAAAATAAATATCTAAAAAAACAATGAAAAAAGCAGGCAATTGGTTCCCCTTCTGTAAACTTCTGGTGGCTTTAAGTGCAGAAAGCTGCCTAATGTTTTGCTTGCTCATTCTCTTTACTTTTAGACTCTAATTTCTTGCCTACAGTGGCTGTGAGCTGTGGATCACTTATAGTCACAGAGAATAGATGCAAACCAAAGAGATACTGCAGAAGGCTGAAATGTCTTTTACCACAGGCATCCCCATCTTGCTGAACAGAATCTAGCACCTGTGCTCTCTCTCTCTCCCAGGACTACAAACCTCAGCTTGGGAGAGGGAGATCAAGTCAGGTGTTTATGTTCTCTAGCAAAGTGCTGTAAGAAGTTTGGAAAATGTGAATAAATCTCTTGTGTTTTGAACAGAAAGCAAGTCAGTCAGAGTTTGTGTACAAGAAAACAAGTACTGCTTAGTCCATGCAGCAGAGTGACTTTATGAATTGCTGGGATTCCCAAGAGGTATTCAATTTTTCCTCACTCCTCAGTTTTTTGTGTTGCAGGACTGAAGCATGTCATCTATGAGTGCATGTCACGTATCTCTTTCTTTGGCACCTCATTTTCAGTGTATGGAAGAGGAAGGATTTGTATACTGATAATGCCATGAACTAAGCTGTTTCAGCTGAGCATCAAGTCATAACATGTCAAAATCTGAGTGCTCACATGAGCATGAACATTAGAAATATGACAAGAGCTGCCTTAGAATGAGAGAGACTCAGTAGGGTACAACAAATCATCTTTATGCAGATCACTATGAGTCATCCTGTAATCCCATTTTAGGACTAATTCACTTAGTGTTACTCTCTCCTGGTGTACACAGACCTGCTTTCTATCCAAGGCTATATTTTCTCCTATGACCTGGTTTGAAGCTGCTATCTAGGCACTGGCAGACTACAGTTTGGGAGAGGCATGGGGAAGAAAGGGAAAGTAGAATCAGCTGTGTTTGTAGCCCATCTCAGTGGTAAAACGCAGTGCAATCTGTCTGAATTGCTGCTGGATAGCTGTGTAAAGCAGCATCAAGGTTAGCAAGCTTAAGAGACTGCAATGTGATGCCTCTGAGCTTTGAGGCGCGTGGACTTGCCCAGTGCGATAGCGAGTCAGTGATAGTAACTGAAACCTTTGGAAATATTTCCCCAGTGTGATCCAGCTCCCTTCCTAGCTAGTGCACTGTCTTCGTGAGCTTGTTCAACTTCTCAGTTTCTTTGGGATAATGAGTCAGGCAAGCCAGGAATCATATCCCTTAACATGTTTGGATGTACATCTATGCTCATGTGTATATAATAGCAGTAAAATACTTTTCTGCTTTTCAGCTTCAAAGGTTTGCATCAGCAGAGAAGGAGCAACATAATGGGATTGAGGTTTGCTCCTTGTTATAAAAGTTAAGAGTTCTAACAGATGCTTGGCTTTCACCAGGTGCTTGGGAAAGTGATAGACAAGAGGCTTCAGCTTTTCCTTCTCCAGGAAAGATTTGATCCTCAATCCTAATATGAGAAATTCTCCTTTAAATCAAGTACACTTCTATTTTTCTTTTCCTCAGTCTTCTTCAAACATTGATTTGTAACTTGTGTCTATTCCATAGCATTAACCAGACGTAAAGGTCTCCTTTTAGTGTGTGTTCATATAATACAGAGAAAAGCTGATATCTTATTAATAGCATTTAGTTGCAGTTAGAGGGACAACCCTGATAAATACTAGCAAGGTCAGAACAGTGTCTGTTTGAATGTATGCTGTAAGGCAGTTGTTATAGTTAGTACTAATTAGATTCCCTGTTGACAGAGTTGTAAAGAAGACAAGACTTTTTTTCCTATTTTAGTGGTGTCCTTCACTGTGATAAAACCATGTTGGTACATTTGCATTTCTTATTCTCCAGGACTTTCAGTCAGGAATCTTTCACCAATGCACAAAGTTCTAAAAGCTTTTCTAGAAGTAACTATCAAACAAAGAATGAATAATTTACCATATCAGACCATTATCCTGCCAAGAGCTCTGTGTGACCAGACACCTTACTTGGTAGAAGGAGTATATCCACTTCATAAGAAATCCATTTGGGTTTTCCCTTCAGCACCAGGAACTCATTCATGGCAAAATAAGAAAGGTTGACTATAACTGTACTCAATATTAAATTTTACTTTGGATCATAATCATATAAAAAATAGGAAAAAAAGACATTTGGAAACTTTTGGGTTAGAAATAATTCCAATTCACTATACAAAATGTGTAATTTAGCTTTCATGACACTAAAACTACAGCTGTTTGCTCTCTAGTATCTTACATTAACATCTTGAATAGCTGTCTTTTTTACTTGGTAATATTTGCATCCTTGAATCCAGAGGATTTTAGGTAGCTGAAGGAGCCAAATGCAGCCTTAACTGCTGGTATTTTTTTGCTTGACTCTAAAATTGCAGAATAGGAAATTGTTGGGCAAATGGAACCTGGTTTTGTTTAGTGTTTGTGGTTTTGCTTGATAAACTACTCTTCTTTTCAGACAGTAGACTGCTGAACTTTCCAGTATGTGTGTGATTTTAAAATATTTGTTTTCAGTGACAAATAATTCTCTTTAGAATTTGCTTCCTGCATGTACCCATTTGCATTTCTATAAAAATTCATTGATGTATTTTTTTCTTTGTGCTGCATGAAGTCTTCATCTTTCATTATAATAAAGTGCAATACTTGAGGTGACTGGGAAAACTTACAAAAAATCATAAACAGTGTTAGTTTGAAGATATTTGAAAGTTGTCAAAAAATCAGTACTATCAGTGGAGCAATCATTCTTGTTCTCAAGAAAGTACCATTTTATAAATATTCTAGTTGCTTAAATTCCTTCCAAACTGTGTTGAAACAAGTAATTGTTATGCTGAGCCAAATTGTAGCTCTTAACACAGGATTCTTCTTAATGTAGATTTGCTTTATGTTCTGTGGAAGACATGGTGAGTTCTTCAAGCCAGTCAGAAAGGGAAGAGCCTGAGTTTAAACAACAGTGATTTGTCAGTGACTGGCGGAAATAAGTTTGCAAAGGCTGTATCAAGTGTGAGAATACCAGACAGATTCCAACATTTTTGGAATTTAAATCTAGTTCAGACTGATGTTCTCTTGGGTTGATGTGTTGGGCGTGTTTTGCCTCTTTCTGATATCAGTTTAAATGGCAGATAAAATTTCTGCTATTCATGACTACAATCAGTGTGGTTTTGGTTATTCATGCAGCTTCAGTTCCAGAGCTTGTGTATAGTTTTAGATTTTAGGGATTGACATTCGTGTGTACAATTGCTGGCACACTGACGATGCAGTTACTAAATATTTATTGTAGTCCCCGTGACTTTAAGCTATTGTCACATCAAGACAATAAGTACTATTTTTTTGTAGTTTACAATTTTGGAGCAAAATTGATTTGTTTTCCCCCAAAATTAGTTTCCTTTGTATTTTCTGGCTTCTACCAGTTGAGCTTGTTTGGTTTTTTTTAAATGAAAATTTCTAAGTTTTTTCATATTTTTTTCTTGATTAAATGCAAGAAGAACAGGCCTAACTGTGGAGAAACTGTATGTATAAAAAAAGATTCAGTGTTTAATTAACAAAGTTTCTGGTAGAAGCTGAATGAAGTTTTTTGATTAGCTATCTAATTAGTTGGTTTAGCCACCTGAGAAAAAATATAATCTTGTTTGCTTTTTTATGTAATTACTGAATATGATATATCCTGAACTATTTCAAATATTTTTGCAGGTTATTGGTTTCAGAAACAGTGGATATAGTAGCAGAGTAGCATTCTAAACAGTATCAAGGTAGTTCCTTTTATGGTGAATGAAAAACAAGGAACATTTCCATTTATTCCCATTTGATTGACATGTTACCTGGAAGAAAAGCACAGGGAGAGGGCTCTTGCACCTTGTCACAGAACTTATATTTAGTAATTTAATAACATAAGTCTTTTTTATTTGATGGCTGGTGTCTGCTGCCGTCGATTCAATAACCACCTCTGGCTGACTGGAAGGAAAGAGGTGTGTTTTGTATCTTTTCCTTCCTGATAGACAGGGGTAAAGAAAGGAAGTATGGCGCTGGATTATTGTTTCCTGGCTACATTTGTGGTGGTGAGCTCTGACCAACTGCTGAATGCTTTGAGTTAGGAGGAGGAAAGGATTTATTCCCTTTCCTTTGTTTTTTGTAGGATGTCAGGATTTTCTGTGCTCTGATGCTGGCTTTTGATACCGCCAAGAGTAAGGGAAAAGTGGTGACTGAGTGTGGGAAGTTTTGATCTTGAATAAGGTCACCACAGTTACCAACAGATCCTGAATCTTCAAAACATAAAGCATATGTTCTGCTGATTTCTTGTACCACCTTAAATTGTACCAGTGGATAATGAAGGAAGCTGGCATCGAATTATTAACAATTAAAGTTGTTCTTTATGAAAAACATTGCAGAAATTCTATGAATCTTCATAAGCTCCTGTTTCCTTTGCATGATTGTTGCTGTGGAAAACTCCAAGTTTTAAACTTGCTCGTCACACTCATGATGGAGGTTTGTAAGAAATAATCATGGTTTTGTGCATCCCTTTGTAGACTGTAAACTTTGGAGCTTTATCTATTCCTATAGTTACCTGCTTATGATGAAAAAGGAGAAATGAGTTTTTGCCAGGTGGAAATGTGGTATAGCAAATTGGGCTGGTAAAAAATTCAGTAACATGGCATCATGTGTTTGAAATATTTGAGGGGCCATAATTAATCACTGAATTATCCATGAAAATTAACAGTGTATTTTTAATATTCTCTCTTGGTAGCTGTGAGGGTTGTCTCTTCTGACAGGGATAAAAATGGGGAAGAATTTTGTTTACCATTTCTTAGCATAGCCTCTTAGCCTGTTAGTTGACCAGCACTAGAAGCCCTGGAATATAATCCATGTTTTCTTAGAACACAAATCCCTTGTAGAAGACAATTGCTTAAAAAACCCCTGCAGGCAGGAAGGGTAGGGTTTTTTTGTTGTCCAGTTATTCAGGTACGTAAGTTGATGCATTGTGTTGTAGCCTCTGTTTCATAAACTACCTTTTATTATCATGGTAAATGTAATTTTACATGAGTTTAATCCTTTCTTCTACTAAAGCCCAGTAGCAATTCCCAGTATTGAGTGGCAGAGTTCTTGCCTTTGGAGCCAGCTGGTGCCTCAGGAGCAGAGCACATTACCATGTACCATGAATGCTTCACTAGGAGAAGTCATCATACTTGCCAGGCCTCCTGAGCCTTGAAATCCTTACCTCTGTGGATTTCTGTGCTTGTCAGTCTCCTCTGAGGTGGAGAATTACTTGCAGAGGTAGAAGTTTCTTTGGAGATTAAAAGCTAAAAATGTAGCGCCCTTTCCACTACAGAGAAGAATAATATTTTCCTGTAGCTGAAGTTATGAGGTCTTGCTCCTTAATAAGAATTTTGAAGTGTAAAAAAAGGGTGAATATTCTAGCAAAGATGACTTTTGAACAGTAGACTGCCAGTGTAGCAAGCCCTGTGCATCTTTTGATAAGCTAAAGGATTTGAAAATAAATTCCCGCCTCCTCTATAGAAAGGAGATCTGAGTCTTCTCATTGGTCTTTTTCTACTGTTGTACATTGCGGACACATTTCGATTCCAAATGTTTGCTGAAATTTCAGCTATGGTGTATATTGTGTGAAAAATTAAGTTTTTGTCTGTTTCTTTACATAAGGAAATGCTTTGGACGATATCTTGTCAGTGTGTTTAAGAAAAGAAGCTAAGTTGCATTAGAATGAACTTCATATCTTCACGTTACTGCATCATTCAGTATTTGTATTTTGGGGAATCTTTGTTTCTTTCAAGTAATTTTTTTTTTAATCTTATGGTTCAAGTGTGAGAAATGCAGTGTAGAAACACCCCAGAAGGCTTTCAGTGACTTTCATTTGTAAAACGGGACAGGTAAAAGCTGATGCAGTGCCCACTTCATATGGTTCTAGAAGCAGTGTACTTCATCTTCATCAGAGAAATAAATGATTTTCATATGAAGCCTGCCTTTTAACTGTCATGTGCAGTGTGTTAGCAGTGAATTTGGTGTCCACCCTTGGCAAGGCCCATATAATTGCTTCAGGTGACCTATTGAGATAAACTCAACCTAGACTCAAGTTGTTGATTATTTGTAAGTGGTGAAAATGTGATTTTTGTTTTTCTCAGAAAGACTGGAAAAGAGCTGCTGTTATTGCCAGCACTATCAAGGATATGTCATTGTTCAATTTGTGGCTTTTCCAGCTGTGAATGGGGCTTTTTGAAAATGATTGACACCTGCAAATTAAGTCCTTGGGTTCTGAGCTTGTAACATCCCTGGTAATTTAATTACATAGACAGGTAAGAGTTTGCTTTGAGAAATATTAAGATAGACAGGAATGGAGCAATGAGATTTTTGTCACATCAATTTTTTTTGGTCTCTAATTCATCTCAAATTTTTATCACAAGCCCTGTCTTGACATAGACTACTTATAGTGATTGCCAGAATTTGGCTGCTTCAAAGCTCTATTTTAATGCAATTTGGATTACTGAGTGTTTGGATGGTTTTCAAGATGGTGAGCTACTTTGAAGAAGTGTCTTTCAGGAAGTATGTGCCAAAATAATTAGTACATCATTTCTGCTTCCAATCCAATGTTGTCAAGGTCTTGCAGATTGGAGGAAGTAAACTTGAACTTAATAAGTCTGTGTAGCCTTTCCAGGATGAGATAAAGTGAATGAAAGGGGCTGAGACAAGTCCATGCCATCAACACATGCGAAATCATGTCTGTCAGACAAGGAATATCAGGTTAACCTTTGGGGGAACCCATTCCTGGTTTATCCTGAAGGGCTGCAGCCCATTACAAGGACCCATGCTGAAGTAGAGGAAAAATATGAGGAAGGAGCAACAGAAAAGAGACTTTAGTGATTAACCACAACCCCCCATTTCTCATGCCCTCTGTGCCACTTGGCTGTGGGAGGAGGAGGTAAAAGAATAATGAATGACGAACTGATGTTTGGAAAGAAGGGATGGGGAAGTAATTTTAGCTTTTTTTCTTTTTTTTTCGCCTCATCATCCATCTTTATTTTTAATTGGTGTTCCATGAAACTAATTTACCCTTAGATCTCTTTTGCCTGTGATAATAAGTAGAAAATAATCACCCTGTCTTTATCTTGACCCATGAGCTTTTTCATCTTATTTTATCACCCTGTTCTGCTGTGGAGAGAGAGAGAGAGCAGCTGGCAGAGTGGAGGGTCTTCATATCTGGACAAGGTTAACCCACAACCCTTTGAGGGTGAGATGAAGCAATATGCATTTTATTTTTAGGTATTAGTCCTTAAATTCAATGTAATCCTGCTTGGTAGGCTCAGTGTCACAGTCATAACTTCTTTTTTTATTGTTCCTCCTAAAGGAGTAGCCTTGAAGGGAGAGAAAAATCCCACCTTCCCTGAGCGGACAAGTGTAATTGGAAACAGAAGTGATATTTACTGTTCTCTGCAGCAAGAAAATTTTGTCTCCCAACAAATTTACAGCCCCATGACAATCAGTATATTTATCTAAAATTCTGATTGCTGTTTCTTCAGTTACTCGAAGCAGGAACTGGTTATTATGCAAAACAAGAGGTATGGATGGTGAGGTTGGCATCTGAGCAAGTTCTAGATATTTATAGGGTTTCAGCACAGTGAGATAAGTTTTTGAGATTAATGCTTTTTGTGGTCAGCTAATTGTCAGTTGTTTTTCTGAACATTAATCAAACATATTCTGAAGTTGTGTTTATTTTTAGACTGGTGCACCTTTTGCGAATTGCATACCACATAGTGAGTGCTGCACAGGAAATTCAACATTAGGAGCTGCAGAAACTGAAGAGAAGATGTGGGGTTCTTTTTGTAGTCAAGGCACCTATACTGAGATTGGTTTTTCTTTGGTTTATACAGATTGAGTGTGGTTGTGAAACACAATGGAATAAGGCAGTTAATGGGCGATGAGCTGTTTTGCTGACATGCCAGTACTGAAAAGATGACTCCTCTTATATAGTTCAGGATAATACTGGAGGTTTTCTGAGCAATTACTTGATTCAAACATTCATTGCTTATGAATGGCATTTGCCTCAGAAAACTGCATAGGGATCTAATGAAATGGTAAAAAAATAATTTATGCATACCACGTAATATAAATTATTGTGCAGCACAATCATTCAGTTTTCAACAAAAAAAGAATACTTCCTATTTAAAATATGCAGTTATTTCTATGAAAACAGATGGTGCTTTTGAGCGTTTTCTCTCACTGAAAGTAGATTTTAATAATTAGCTCAAAAATTGAAGCTAATATTTTTAAAGTTTGTGCAAAAGAAAAAAAATATCACATTAGCAGTGTGCATTTCATTATAAAAAGGCAATATAAGCAGTTCATGCTCCTAAAATGTAAAATAGGAAGTGGCCTATATTATTAAGATCTTCACAGCCCTATGCAGAGTATAAGGATTAATGTTTATGCAGAGGCTTAATCCCACGAAAAGTTATATCTTGATTGATATCACTTTTACACTTCAGTTGGAAGAACAACCACAGTATTTTAATACCTGTCCCCTAGTGGTTTAAATCATAAACCTGAAGATGTAATTGTTAGCAAAATTTCACTGTGTCTCTGCACAAGACTGTGCTACAGCTGAACACATGGTGGCACTTAAACAATTACTTGTTTGTGTATTCCCATCAATAGCCCTAACAAAGCACTTAAGTGATTGCTGTGAAAATATTTAGAATTAAAAAACAAGGGCTATGACAGGAGTGTTGAAACTAAATGGTATTTAAGGTCCCTCCCAATGCAAAGCATTTTAAGGTTCTGTGATTAAAGTCTGTGGATATGGAAATGCAGTTAGGCCAGTTATACCAAGAGTTCCTTGATACATTCCTATAAATGGAGATTCCCAGCCTATAAACTCATCTGTTTTTCAGTAAGCCAGGTAGTAATCTTATGTAGTGTATTATATTGCAGCAGCCAAAAGTGGCAAATCATCAATGAAGCTTACTGCCAAAATCAGGGCATGAAATGGAAGATTATGACTTCTATGTGAAGATGCAGGTTTTCAAATTTAAAGACAATATTCCCACAGGCAAACAAATACAAGACAGTAAAAAACAATTTTTCTTCTATCATTTTTCTTCTCCCCTTTAAATTGAAATACAGCCCTTGTCTTCAACTGGAAAAAGTAACTAATTTGGTCAATATCGTAGCACATATTCTAATAGTACTCTTTCAGAGCCAGCTCTGTGATAGTTTAGAACTGGCTTGTGCTTACAGAAGGATAGTTTCCTGAGTCCAGTGCATTGTTTGATTGTGCACTTACGATTAATGGGTTAGTGCATGCTGATTTTCAGGGAAAAGATGAGTCAGAACTGTTCTGAGATACCCATCTTTAATGTTCTTGCAGTGAGGAACTGAAATCCTATTGCAATTCCAGGGGCATCTAGACCCCTTTGAAATCTGAGTTGACAGGCATATCCCTGGGGAGATGTCAGAAAAAGCTGTTGATATCCTGACAGGAATACAGGAGGATGTGTCGGAGCTGGCTGTAGGTCTGTGAGTCACCAGTGAATAGGCTGTCGTTGTGATCACAGCAATAAATGAGCTGACTGAAAACCTGTAGAGGGAGATGAAGAGAATACAAACGGCATCATAAAGCAGCACCTGGAAGGCAACAGAGCTATTCCTGGATCAGGCAGGGCGCGGGAAGCAGGCACAATATTATGCCAGTGCAGGTGCAGTGCTTCTCCTACTACAAGAGGAAGCCTGGATACCCCTGCACTCAAATGTTTTGCCAGGTACTACTTTGCATGGTAGAGCAGGGAGAAATACCCATGCTGCCCAAGTGGCTCTGTGCCTTCTCAGAAACGGCAGGTATTCTGATACTTGCCTCAGTGTTTCCCTGCTTTTAGCCCAAGTTTTAGCCAGGCAGCTGAGTCCTCAAGGGGAAAAAAGAATTTGATGCACTGAGCCATTACTTTGTCTGATTAGAGGGCATGTGTACAGCTACTCATATATATGGATAGCTAAATAATCAAAATTGTGAAAGGAGGCATAATGGGGTTTGTTTGTAAGCTACACCTGAAAGTGTTAATCTTAAGATGCCATAAACTGATTCCTTGGAAGTAAATGGTATTGTGATCAATTGGAGCAACCTTTGGACAATATGTGTATACAAATATTCAGACAATAGAAATTCTTTTTAGATTTTGTTAAAGAAATCTGAAAGAAGGAAGAATAAGATGAATTCTTGTTTACTAAGGTGTTCATGCTTGCTTTGTCTCTCTCTACTTGGTTATGTGCGTTACTACTCCAGCTGTGCATTAAAACCAGTCCTCATATTTTTCTGATAAATTCTAGCTTACAGTGCTTTGTCTTACACAATTGTACAATGTTGCACATGTTTTTCTACTTCCAACTAGATCAGGGAATTGGAAGTGTTACACAATGCTGTCACCTGATGGTAAGATATGATGGTATTGGAGGCTTAGAACTTAAAAAGAAGGGTTTTTCTCTTTTAGCCAATCTTTATGGCACATCTGACTTTGTGTTAGAATTTAATATCTTTTTTATGTTTCAGAAAAATGGATAATGAAAAATAATTTATTCTCTAATCTTCAGGTAGTAGCTTTACTGTTTTAGGAAGACTGCTGTTGAGATCCCTCAATTGCATAATTGAACTTTCATATGCATGGTCTGAACTGCAAGTTTGGGTGTAATTGCCTTATTCAGGAACAAGGGGCATTTAAATAAAAAGGTTTGGTATACATTCTGCAATTTTTAACTGAGAAATTAAGTTAAATCTGGTTCTGTTAGTTATGATAAACATAAGAGATATCACTCCACCGACATTATTTGTACATGGATATTTTTTTGAGATGCTCTACTAAAGAGAGAATTTTGTTATCATTATTGACCAAAAAACCCCCAAACTATTAAACTAGAAAAACAGAGGGCACTCTTGCTATGTGAGACACTTTTAATAAGAAGAAAAAATCAATCTGTAACTGCAAGGGAAGGCACCAAAGCTGCAAATACTGATCTGAAAGGTAGAAATGGTAACATTTGTTTCAAGAAAACTAAATATTTGCCTCCCACTTTCTCTATATCACATTTTTATTAGGAGTTGAGAAGTCAAGTTTCTCAGCTGTGTTAGGTAGAAAATACTGCATCTTTGAAAATTTTGGTTTGCTCTTGCTTCTTGTCATTATTGACCTAAACACCTCAGCTGCTTTATAGTTTTACCTCTTGTGAACTTCTGGAATAACTTATCCACTGTTCAAAACTTCAGATGAGGAAAACAATAACATCTCCTGAATGATCCCATAATAAATCAGTGAGAATCTAAGCAGGTAGCTTTTATTTAATGAAAGGAATTGATTTCTCTATTGAGAAATGCGAGGCAGATCTTTTGCAGGTAAAAACTTAGGATCCGATTCACTTCTGCTAATGCTGCTGAATTTGATCAGTGTTTACAGAAGCCTTCAAGGTGGTGGCCAAACCAGAAAAGGCTTTAAGATTTTTCAGGAAATGGATCTGTACTGAATTGCAATGTACTTTGAAGACAAAAAATTAAAATTATCTAGTTTTCTTCCAGATGTAGAATTCTTTTAGAGTCCCTTTAAAGGATACAGGTATTAAATCTGTGAACTTGCAAGGTGTATGAGGCAATGTAGTGGTTTTGTTTGCCAATTTGAAATTTCCCAATTGAATTTTCCAACTGATGTTTCCAATTTGAAATTACAAAATTGTCCAATTAGGTCAAACCAGAACAGGCAGGTACTGAATTAGAAAAAACTTTTCATTATCCTATTAAATGTACATGATATTATGGTTGATTTTTTCATGCTATTTAAAGTTCCTTTCTCTGTTACTTTATTAAGTTATTGGAATTTCTTTTTGAGAGAAGCAGGCAGCAATTTTGCAGTCGTGCTTTCGCAGAAAGCATTGTCAACTTATTTTAATTCAGAGTGCAAAGACAAATGACAGAAGTGGTAGAACTACAGGTTTGCTGGAGCCCACATATTTCCCTGCAGTTCACATTTTGCCTTGTTGTCCTCAGAAAAAACCACAGGTTACTGAGTAGTACCTTGACCAATATACGGTAAAAAGCCTTTAATAAAGCGTGTATGTAAATAACTGCAACTAAACTCCCACATAGCAGCATTATAATAAATATTTTTTCCCCTACGGTATATCCTTACATGTGCAAATGCCAGTCTTCCTGTATTTTAAAATATAGGGTTTATCCTTCTCAGTTTAGTTATTAAATTAAGACACTTATTTAATAGTTTCCTAGAAAATAGAGAATATCACATGTACCTTATGGGGGCAGAAGCATGCTGGAAAGCTTCAGGGACTGTCACCTTAGATTTCAGCTCTATCACCTTAGACAAATGTGATATGTCTTCATCAGAGATCCCAACAATTCAAAGGAGAGGAGTCTGTCACAGCAATTGGCATTTGAGGTTATTTTCAGACAAAGGCTCCTTTAGAATAGTTAGCAGAGCATGAAGAAAATTATTTTCCTAGTGACAATTAATCAAGTATCAGGACAAACTGCATCAGGGTAGGAATACTTAATCCAGAGGTACCCCTCTGGTTTCCAGTTTTCCAATCAAGAAGCAACCTTAAAGAAACCTCTACATTCTAAGTGTTGGTGCATTAAATCACTGATGTAAGTATACTATCCCCTTTAAAAAAGCATGTGTACTAACCCTCTAAATGCTTAGTTCCCAGTGAGGACAGAAGTGACAGAGTAACTTTTCTGAGGGTACCGGGAAGGCAATTGCAAAACTTGTTTCTACCCTGGAGTGACCATATATTTTCCAGGAAAGCTTAGGTCTGCAGAGAAGCTAATCTTTGCTTTCCCTTGCAGGGATGGGCTGATTTAAACTGTTTTCTTGAGTGAAAATAATTCCCAGCAGCTTTTGTGTATTCAGTTTGAGATTCTATCCTGTTTATTAGTGGAATTATCTGAATTACAATACTGATTGTTCTCTGCTGCTTATGATAGCAAAAAATTCTAAACAGTTTCAGTGAATGTTATTGACTTTATAGACTCTTTATACAAAGTGTGAGGGGCGATTAAAATCTAACCTGCTCAGAAGTGAGCAGAGAATTGTTGAATTTAGCCAATAGGGCATGCTATGTAAAAAGCTATATCTCAAACTGCCTCCTGCTTGCAAAATGGCTGTATAGGAGAAAGGCATTCTTCAAGCCTTGTGAGGAAAACATTATTCTAATTGTTGAATAATTAAAGTTAATAATGTGTAATTCATATGGTGACTTTCTGCCCCATTTGTGCAGCTCCAGTGCAGAAAACATGGTGGGAAACAGTTATCACAGTATTTAATTTCTGATGTTCTCAGTCAGTTTAACTTCTATTAAAAAATGGATATTTCACATTTTCATGTAAGCAAAGTGAATGAGGCATAAGTAGGGAGGGGGAGAGGAGGGTCTGTGATGTCATTGTCATACACTGTTTGTGGCAACAGTGATGAGAACCAGCTTTTCACTCCTGTCTCCTTTTGGTCAGTTCTAGACTTTTTTGCTTTCTAAAGCTCTTACTGGCAGCTGTGGTCATGCCAGAAAGGAGGTTATTCCTATTTTTTTATGTGGTGGGAGGGAAAAGATCATCAAAGATTGATAAAAGCAGGTATAAGATTGTGCAGAGATGAGAATCAGAATTGTGGAATGGCTTCCATGTGAGCTGCTTACATTCTCTTTAATCTGGAAAGGCAAGAACTGGGTGGAAAGCAAAAAGGGGTTGAAGAAATTATGAACTCAGTGATGTGGTATCTGGAGGGCCTCAAATGAAGCAGCAGGTCCTGGGTTTGAAACAAAAGAAAAGATACTTCACACATTGCAGTTTATCTGTATAACTACTTGCAATGGAATTTTGAGATAAATCCCCATGAAATCTAAGTTATGGAGCTTTGAAATGCAAGCTGGCTTTCCTCTGAGTAAGGCAGTAGTGTCATGCTTTGGGGGATCAGGCTTTTAGTTCAAAGAATGGATACCAAAAGCAGCTGTGGGGCAGCACAAGAGATCAGTAAGTACAAACCAAGTATAGGAAGCAGCAGTTATTTTATGCTGTGGTTGCCTTGTCACTTGAAGGAGATATTTCAATTTTCAAATTGTGTACAATAATACACTTTGAAAAATTTCATTGTTATTCAGCAAAAGGAGCCTGTAGGTACTGCCTTCTGTAGGAGCTCTTGGACACCCTAGATGTGGGAGAGAGGAACATGAAGATCACTACATCACATCATTATATTCTGAGAACTCCTCATTGTGCATAAGATCTAACTGGTGGAGAGAATAGAGGTGGACTCTTTGTCTTTATCTTAAAAATTCTATGTACCTGAAAAATGTCATTACATATTATTACTGAATATATATTCAGAAACCTTCTGGTTGCTAAGGCCTGAATTAAATTTGAATGTTGTGACAAGTATATAGAAGTTAAAATATTTAAACTTTTAAACTCTAAATTATCCAGGTATTCAGTCTCTCAAACCCTGATGGGATATGTTTGGTAATATAATCCTTCCTAGGAATCATTGTCTAGTTGAGTCTTTGTACCAAGTTTCATTATCCTCTCATGACCTTGCAGCATTGGGTACTGAGGGTATTGCGGTCAGCCTCTGCATTCTTCTCCCTAATACCTCCTCTTGCTCAGTCTGTGCAAAGAGGGAATCAGTCCTGACTGAGCCACAGCTGTAGCTGTTGGCTCCAGTGAAATCCAGCATGGCAGAGCGTGCTGAGCCAGACAAGAGTGTAAAGTCTACTAATAGAAGGAGTAACCTGGAAATCCCTAGGATAAAAGGAGAATGGGAGTAAAACTTCATGTGACAAGGTAAAGATGTCATAACAAAATTATGCTCTTAGGTGATTTAAACATCTTTAAAAACGATCTCAAAGTTCATGAGACGTGACATGCTGGAGAGAGTGCTAGTAATTGCAGTAAATAACCATTTTATGAGCAATTGTGTGATAGTAACCCTAATAAATTCTGTTTCTCCCACACTGAGGTCACCTTCTCTCCGTCTGTAACACATCGTGTGACTAAGTTTTCTTCAGCTGTGAAGTGACAGAAAATACACTGGATACCACTGGAGAAGATGGAGTGTTTAGGAGGAAAAATACATGAAGAAGAGATAGCATTAAAGGGAAATAAACAGGACTATCACTATATTCTATTTATAAGGATTACGCAGACGCAAAAAAAGGAGAGAATAATTGTATTTGGGACCTGTTTGATAGTTTGCCCGACTAATCCTGGCCCCCATACAAACCTCGGTACGGCTTTGCCTGCTTGGCAGATTCAGCCAACCCAGTGGGTCCCAGTGTGGCACTCTGTGGCAGGTGTATCGTGACGACAGAGATGAAGAAAGGAGTGACTCTGGGAGAGCTGAGGTAGCAGCATGAATTTATTGAAAGCCCCCTAAGGACCTCGAAGCTCTTACCAGCTAGAGCAGAGAACAATTCAGTGCAGCACCTTTTAAGGGGAGATGGGGACAGGGGATGTGACCAACCAGGGCACCTCAGGGGATGACCTGTCTGTTGAATGATACATTCCACAATCTCCCTGGGATGGAGGGGAATTCCCCAGGTCAGGACCTATCACCTGGGGCCTTCTCAGAGAACATTCTTGGACCTGGGAAGGGCTCCAAACTGACAGTCCTGCCCTCGGAGAAGGGCAGAATAGGGTACAACCAAATACAAAGCTTTTGGGGTCCATGGAACAAACTATTAATACAAAGTTGTTTATAAGACACACCACTACATCTCCCCATTTCTTGTTTTAATAGGAAGAGAACTGGAAATGATGTAGATGTTCTGATTCTGGGTATAAATCCCTGAACCACTCTGGTGTGTCAGCCACTCACTGACAGGCAGCATTTCAGCTGCTTGAGGAGATGTAACTTCCTCACCGACACCTTCCTCTTCTTCTTCTGGTGTGCTAGGCACTATAACTTGATTGACTTGTGGGGAGGTAGTGGTGTTTGAAATTAAATTATACATCATACATTTTATCAACCCAAATGCAATTAAAATGATAGTAATGATAAACAAAATCAGTAGGCCATTTTTGAGGAGTGACTGAGACCAGCCTGAGAGTCCCCAGTTCTTAAACAGTCCACTCAGCCAGTCTTCGGTCTCTTTCTTGATTTCGCTGACCATACCTCGGATTTTGTCAATGATGTGGTGGACGTTCTTGGCTTTAGATGTCAAATTGAAGCAACACAGGTTTTGGAACTCTTTACAATGATGGTTGTCGAGCAGCAGGAGGTAATCAATTGCCACCCAATTTTACAAGGTTGCTTGCCTTGTTATCTCCTCGTCTGTGAGGAGGTTGGCCAAGGCATTGGAGGTCAAATTTGCCTGTTTTGCTACCCAGCACTCTAGATGCACCAATTCGCCTAGAGACTTNCCATTAAATGTGTTTTGTTGGGTGTAAACAGGCCCAACTGGCCAAGAGTACAAGGACCTCCTAACAGGCAAGAGGGGATGCCTGCCCGCACTCCATCACCACAGATTAAAAACACTCTTTTGGGCAGACCAAGAGATTTATACTTGAGGGTGGAAACCATCTTCACTTGGGCAATCCTGTCACACCACATTCCGGCTGTATAAACACTTTTGGTCTGGAAAACTGAATGGAATAATTTTGCTTCCTTTTTCGGGGGGATGAGGACAAACTGAACACAAAATGACGCATTGGAGGACCCCAGGATCTCCAGCTCCTGGGGCTCCTTGGGCAATTGAGGGAGTTGACTAAGCCAGTTGTCCCACTAAATGAATGGGTTAACGACTGGGTAGACAACTCTATGTTCAATGAACGAATGGATTTCATGGCTAGAGGGTTTTGCAACATTAAGGTCATTCATGACCTTAATGAAAGAAACCAGGAATTCCTTGGGATTGAACAGGATCCCCACAAGGCAAGTGGACATCGAGTCAGTGACAGACACCGAGAGAGGCAAATGTGCTCTCGCCCCATTGACTTGGCTAGAGTGGCCCAAACATTTACTTTGGGCTGTGGGACAATCCATCCACCGACCAGCAAGACAGCTCTGGTGAGCAGAAACAACCACAGGACACTTGTGATGCCAGAGGACTCCATTTCAGGCAGGCCAGATCCAGGAGGGAAACTGAGAAAAACTTGAAACAACACTGATATTAGTATTAGGGTAAAAGGGTTCTCTTGCTTGTGCCTCTTACACTTTCTCCTCCAAGCTGCAACCAACACTTAGGACACCTTTGTCTTTCCCTCTGAGACTTTGGGGATGTAGGACTTCACCCACTTAGAGGGGATCCATCGCAGGCCAGTGGGGTGGACAAACACGCATATCCACGACCTCACGTAAGCAGGTCATGTGGGCCTCCGGTCCTCCCAGTCTCAGGGTCTCTCACCACGACTGGTGGGTTTGCTTTGAGCGACAGCTGATCGCTTCCCCTGAAATGCCTAAAGATTGGCGGCTTCAAATTTTCATAAGAGCAGTTCAGAAAATTCAAAGTGAACAGTGCTTTGGCCAATGGCACAGAGGGTGTTTGGACTTTAAGGACCTGCTGTTGTTGGTCAAGGACTCTTTTCACTTCTCTGTGAGTCCTTTCTACCACCGCTTGATCTGTCGGGGAATGGGGGATGCCCCTTTTATGTTCCACACCCCATTGTTGCAGGAAGCTGTGGAATTCACTTGATTGATACACGGGCCCATTATCAGTCTTAATGGTTTTTCGAATGCCCAAAAAGGAGAAAGCCTGGATCAGGTGTTTGAGAGCATCCCCAGGCTTCTCCCCTGTGTGGGCAGAAGCATGGACAGCACTGGAAAAGGTGTCCACCGAGACATGCACATATTTCTGTCTTCCAAAAGACAAGACGTGTCACATCTGTCTGCAATACCTCACAGCTGTTGAGCCCTCTGAGGTTGGCTCCTGTGCTCATGGTGGGCAGCACGTGTTGCTGGCACGTGGGACATGCGGCCACAATCACTCTGGCCTGTCCCTGGGTGATGCGAAACTGGCGAAATAGGCCTGGTGCGTTTTGGTGGAAGAGCTGGTGACTAATTTTTGCCTGTTCAAAGATGTTTGGCAATGGGGCCATCACTGCAGGGGCAGCAAGAGCATCGGCCTTTTGGTTCCCCTCAGCAATGAACCCAGGCAACTTG
>VYXF01006551.1:32246-52215 GCA_013397295.1 Polioptila caerulea | reverse complement strand
GGGGGGGGGTGGGGGGGGGGGGGGGGGGGGTGGGGGGGGGGGCAGCATTGGTGGGGTTGAGGAAAGGGAGGGGTTGGTGGGGTGCAGGGAATTATGGGAAGAAGAAGGGTTGGGAAGGGCAGGAGACCATGCCATGTGGTGTCTACCGTTTTGTGAGAGGGGGGAGTGGTCTCCATTTTCAGGAGATTCGGGGGAAGACAGGCTAAAACAAACTCTGGGTTTAGCAATAGGGTGAGAAGGGCATAGGGAAGATTCCCGAACAGCCTGGCCAGGGCTATTGGAGAGGTCCAGAGCAGTTTGGCCAGAACTGGTCAGGCGTGAGAGAGGCATCTGCAGAGAGCCAGGATTGACAGGGACATCTCATCCTGCCTCTCTCTTTAGAATACTTGTCTCCAGGACAGAGGGTCTGGGGCTGCAGCGCGGGGAAGGAGAGGAGGAATTTTTGCAGCTGGACTGTTTTCACATTTTCATGTGATGAAACACTGCAGTTCTAATTTGTAGAGCCCAATATATAAATTTTGAAGCTGAGAAATCTCCTGACCTGCCCAATTCAACGGTTTTTTTCCTACATTGTCCCAGAATGATATTTTTTGAATGGAATCAGGAGATATTTGTGGAAAATATTTAAATAGCCAGTGTACAAAATGCTTCAGCTCTTGTTTAGATAAGGAAACATTTTCAGCCTTCAAGATGACCTTCAAAGAATCAAAACCTCCTTTTTGTTTTATCTACAGTTTTACTCCCATTTCTGTTGGCAAAACTCACACCCACTGAAAAAAACGAAAAAGGAACAGAAAGAGGTCACCCCCCTAAAACCACAGGGGAGGGTGAGACAGAAATACAGGCTTCCCCATACAAAGGTGATTATAAGACACACCAAAACAAATAATATTTATAGAGCTGTTGAACTAATAAAGTTGGTTTGGTTTAATTTTAAGCACAGTGAATTGTGGAGTTCAGAGCTCCTTAAGAAAATTTCAGGAGGAGCAGCTCACATAAGGAAATGTTAATTCAACTGAGTTGTGCATTGCCTGCTCAACACACCTGAAAGGCTGGGGGTGTAACAGGTCCATAACGTCAAGGACAGTTCAGACTCTTGATGGTAAGTGACATCTTCTTTCAGGTGTGTCCTGACTGAATCTACAAGCACTGCTATTTTAAATGAGAGTGTGAGATTGGCTTGAGCTGTGCAAAATAAAACCATCCAAAACACAGAAACTAAAACTACTCTGCTGTGCACTTTAATGCAAGCAGGAGGTTTTTCTTCATTGGGGTTGTCACTGCACTGCTTAGGCGTTATTCATAAGCTGATACCGTCCTAATTTAAACTTTGACTTCCTATTACAAAGTATAAATCAGAAGATTAAAAACCTCCCTCTATAGATTTTTTAATAGAAAGTGACAGTTTAATTTGGCAGAGTTGAGCTGAAAGGATGCTTAAACCTAGTAGAGAGTGCCAGCATCAGCAGCTCCAGAGTAGCTGGAAATGAAAACAGAAACATGAATAATTAACAGATAAGCTCGAGTTTCTCAGATATTTTGCAATTATTTACAGTAGAAAAGTTTTCTTCTCCATTAAATCATGGTGTTGTATTTTTGTAGTCAACCTTGTTTTGCTTACTGAAAAATAGTGGATGTATGTCACTGGTGTTTTACCGTGAAAGTCTGGGGTTTGTAATTTTTATTCAATGAAAAAGCTTAGTTTTGGAGGGAAATTTATTTTTTGACCAGTAAGTAGTTTAATTTCTTGCTGTCATATTGGTGGTTCTTTCCCAAAATACAACAACCTTTAAAAATATATTCGTTTGGGTTTGTTGAGTTCCATGAGGCCAAAGAACCTTCCGTTTTTAGATGCAGTCTGTAATTCATGAGCAATTGTAGTCCTGTTGACAAGACATTCCAAATCAGGGTGCAGCTTTATGTAACAATGAGCTTTTAAACATCAGATTTATTCCATGTGCTTATGGAAAACAGCATTGAGGAAAGTATCATCATGATAATGGCACAAAAAATACCACTTTTTTTAGTATTTATACCGTCTATTTTACTAACTGTGCAACAACTTCATGAGGTGGAATATTTCAGCCAGATGGTGTAATCAAAACAGCCAGTTTCTTCTGCAGGGAAATGACTCTGAAAAATCCTTGCTTTGAAAGTTTTTATATTTCAGCCTACCAAAGATTTTGTTAACCCAGATGGTGATGTCAGTTAAGAAATTTGTTTAGAGCATTCTGTTGGTAAAATCGATGTGATTTTGCTTTGAGGAAAAAATAAATACCTGCAAATTTTTTTCTCCCCCTCTTTGTGTCACCTTACCAAGTAGGATGATAGCCTGTTTTTCTTCCAGTTTCCTCTTCATAATACTCTAATTTGGAAAATGTTTCTTATTTGAGGAAGGTATGTACTTTTTATAGGAAACAAGAATAAATTTGACATGGGTTCTGCTGCTCAAATACAGAGTGTAAGTGTATTTGTAACAGCAATTGCCAAACTGAAGAGAAAAAATGATGCCAGTTTTCCTATTTTATCCAAAATTGGACTAATATTTTCTGTTATAAAATCCTGCATTTGATGTTTATCACACTGCCTTCCATCTCCCTTACATATCAGCATATATAGATACTACCATTTTATACCTGTTCTGGATTTCTCAAGAGGATTTTCTTCCCAAAATGTTTATAAAAAAGAACGCCCTGTGTCTTGCTGCATGTAGCTTTTTGGTGTTAGTGATTTTTGTGTAAAAGTCTACTCAGCAGAGTGAAATTCTTCCATCACTGTAAAGGGTAAGGAATATTGCGGAAACCATTCCAGTGTGATTCTTCTCCCAAGGTTAGAAAAAAAGTAATCGAGGTCTCAGCCTTCTGATGGTAGTGTCTCTCGCTTCTCTCTGACATGACTGATGCAATTAATGAGACAGGCCTAAGGAGGTGTTTCAGTGAAGCGTTATGAAATCTGTAGTAGCAATAGGTACTGTCACTCTGTAATTATCCTAAGGATTAAAGTCAAAGGACAAATTAAAAAAAAACAAACAAAAAACAAAACTAAGCAAACAGCCCCCATCCATAGATTTATCAGTAAGTCAAACCAGTGGAATTGTAAACGTAGGGAACACACTGTTTGGCTTCTGACATAATGTGAAGGGATTTTTTTAGAAAGTGGAATTACTGAAGTATAATACATAGTATTTTCTTGTTCTAATGCTGCTTATAGAGTACCATAACAAAAGGAAAAGTAGAGAACTGAAATGCTTTCAGGCTTAACATAATTAAGTAGACAAATGTTCTTGATCTTTTCTTTAAATGTCAGATTTGGTTCTCATTATTTAAAAAATTTTAGTTAAGAAGCAGTTGGTCAGGCATAACTTTCAGCAGACATTTTGGTCCACCAGCCTTAGCTTCTCAAATGCTAATCCCAACTGTATTTTATTACCATTCTCATTAATGCAAGAAGTACCATGGTGTCACTTTTCTTAGTTTTGCTATCAGTGAAAAGGTTACTGACAAAGTATAGCTCTCACTGCTTGAATTTTGTGACTGTTTTCAATTTTAACCTTGAGAATACATTGACAACATCGCATAGAGATAAAGCTGACTTTTTTGTTGGAATAAGAAATTCAAGTTTGGGATTGGAGGATTTTGACATTATTTTTTAAAAAGACTTACATCTTTGCTTTACCAAAAGTAAAAAAATCCTTGTTGTGTTTGACCAGTTGAAAATAATCTGTTTAATTGCTTTAAGAAGTTCCTTGGAGTGTGTTTGAACTAGAGAGGGTAATTTTGAAAGGAAGGATATACAGCTCCAAAATCCTATAGGAAACACTGTTCAACTTTATCAAGTACTCCACAAGCTGAGGCCAATCCAAGATCAGCTGTGTTTGCTTTTTCTATCCTGAAATTTGTAAGCAAACCATGTTTCTAAAGGTGAGATCCACAACTTCAAAAGATTGAGAGAAATCAAGGAGTAACTCTTCCACGCCAAAGAGTTTTGTGTGGAAATACATAGATATTAAGAAAAAGATCAGAAAAACACAGCAAAAAAATTGCAATTAAGTGAATTTGGATGGTATATTCAGTGTCTAATTAAACAGTTCCTAGCAGAGTTTTGGAGATAAGTTATTGCTTTTCATAGGAACCTGTAATTATTCTTGAAAAATAAAATATCCATGTTTCATCTATGTAGAATTAAAGCAGCTTACTAGAAAATAACAGGAATTTCGTTGTATTTCATGGTATTTTAATCACTTCTTTCTGGGTAGTGTGGGGGATGTGTTGCATCTCCCATGAGGAACAGTCTGTAGCATGGTGTAGTTAATCCAGTGTGTGAGTCTGTCTGAAAGCTGGATAATGGGGTGAGTAACAGAATGGCATCTGCTATGAGTTACTGAGGTACCATCCCTGAAAGAATGACACAAATGTAACTCTTATCCTTCAAAAAGAGTCTTTCACAGCCATGTTTTTGGTAGAAGTAGTATTCTTTAGCAGTCAATTGTCAATAACTGGTTTTTTGTTTTTTGGGTTTTTTGGTCTTTTTTACTTAAGCCTCATCCCTGTGTTTATCTAAACCCTTCACACAAGAAGCAAGGCATGATGGATTGTTTTCTGAGTGGGAGGATTCAAAAACAATCAACAGACACTGTTATTTTTTTCTTATTACTTGCTAAATAGCTTGAGTTGTTTCTTGAGAGGAATATATTTTTTTGTTTTCTTTGTGTGTGTGTTGTCCCTTAAGGGAAAAGCAGAATACAATCAATCTGCGAAAGTTAGAAGAAATTTTGTGAGTTTGGGTAATTTGCTGTCCAACAAGAATTGCTTTGTCTAACTTGTCAGTGTGGAAGCAGGACACGATCTGGGAAACATTGATAACAGATGACAAAGAGCTTTTAGCGTGTTTGATGTGTCATGCAAATGTAAACAAATGCTGCAAAAAGCAGAAATGTAGGGCAGGGAGGTATCTCCCCCAAAACAACAGAATAAGCAAAGGACTGTGTTTAGCCCTACTGTCCTTTTAAGCTGTCTGAGAATGTTGTGGAAAACATAGCACCAGCCATTTCTCTACTGAAAAAATAAGTGTAAAATGTGCCAAGTAAACATTGAACAAATGCCAGGTGCTTCAACAGCAGCTTCAGGTTTACACCTAGTAAGATTGAAGTCAACAAGGATCTCATTAAGCTGCTCGGAAATGTTGAGGTAGGTATGATGCACAGTAATTTGTGAGCATGGATCTTACAAAGCAAAGGATGTATCTACTTATTCCAGATGACACTGAGGCAGCAGGGTAGTGCTTCCCAAACCAAATCAATTTACTTCTGAAGACTTGGAGTGAAAGGCATTTCTTCTGTTGGCATTTTTAGAAATGTAGCTGAAAACTACTAGACTGGCTATTTTTTTAGTATCAGACACTTCCATTTGTGCTTGAGAGAGAAGATTAGTTTGGGGCTTTTATTTTTTTGCTTTAGGGAAAAAAAAAAATCTTTTGGTGTGTAGGAAGTTGCTGAACAAATACCTACACATTTTAAAATGGAATCAACACGCAGATGTTGCAGCACAAGAAAATGTAATGCAGCTGTACCTTTTGATATGAGGAAAAGAAAAAGAATTATACATTGGTTATAAGAGTAGAATTTCACACTTTTTAGGAATGACCTGAAAAACTGAATTCCTGTAACAGGCTTTATCGGTATGTAATCAAAAGGTAGGATTTGCCAGAAATTCTTCAAGACTTCTAATTGTGATATAGGAGCTCCCCTTGGAAGCTAAAAGAAAGTAAATACAGAAGTACCATCAGGCAACAGATAGGAGCCTTTTGTTCAAATTTAGGAAACCAATACAGAAATTGCTTGCGTGATGTAACTGCGCCACTGTGAAATTATCAGTTGACAAACACACCAGTCAGTGTGTGTTAATAGCCACTAATAATTTGTGCTCCCAAAGGAAATGTTATTAGTGTCTTCAGCATATTTTTCAGGTATGAAAGAGAAGATGGGTTGAAACAAGCTTTAAATACCAGCCAGTGTGTACATTTCATGTCCCTCTCTTTTAATACTTAATTCTTCTGTTAGGAGACTAATACATGGATCATCACTCCATATCTCTCCAAGCACCCATCCTGTCTCCCACTGAAATACACATTAAGCTCATCTATTGTGAAATAAATCCTCAGAAATCTCTCCAAAATAGACTTACAGGTGTAATGGATTGAATTAAAATTGAATGACATACGTTTAAAAAATACTTGGTAAAAATAGTTAATCCTGATGAAAGGTATAAATACCTTGCCTGAAGCAGAGATAACTTTGAACTATAAATAATGTAATACATTTTAATCAGTTTTACTGCAACAATTTTTATCTATGAAATAAGCTGTCTTGGAAGCTCTTTTCAAGTATGTTGAAAGAAGGATATAATTTGCTTGAATAGTATTTTAGTTGTGAAATCTCCTTAGTTTGGAACCTGAGGAAGCTTGTAATGGTCTGCTCTCTTTCCTTTCCTGTATAACAGCAGTCAAAAAAAGACTTCCTGAGAACTTGTCTAAAATGGTACTGAAAGTACGAGTTTAGATGTAAGCTTCTTTCTTGTCACAATAGTGCTGAGGGACCATATTTAACCAGAAAACCATGGAAGATTTACTAGAAAACAATTAAATTTGGAGCAAGCAATCACAGCAGTATGTACCATTGGGCCTGTTTGTTCCTGGTTGCAATAGAGAGGTGGTATCTAACCAAATTTAAAATCACTGCAGCAATTGTTGTCATAGATTTTCCAGATTTTTCAGTGTCTTGTAGTTCCATCTTAGTTGTAGATCCTGTTCCAAGGTCATAACACAGCATTTCAGCACCTTCTATAACACTTCCTGTTTCCCAGCTTGGGGCTCTGGCCAATAAGCAACCCCAGGTGTGTAAGAACTGGGATCACTGGTATAATGGAGCAGCCTTTGTTACTGCTTGCTTTGCTTTTGTGACATATTTAAACTGGCCTATTCTTAGGAGAAAGCTGGCAGAGGACTGCTTCTCTTGAAAAGGAGGAAAGCCTCTTTGAAATTGAAAGCCTTTGAGAGTTATTTTCAGAAGACTGTAATGTTTTCTTTTCTCTGCCTTCTGTGAAGTCCAATTAGCCTTGTCTTTGCGATCTAAGGCAGTGTGCTGAAGGTATTAAAAGGTAGAGAGATAGATATAACAATAGGGCACCAAGTGCATTTTGACCCAGCTCTGCTGCTATCTATATCCAAGGTACTTAATTCAAAATTCAGCCACAGGTATATCTGGAAAGAAATTTAATCTGTAACTGATAACAGTGAAGTACTTGAATGGACAAGAGAAGTATGAAAATTTTTCATTTGTCGTTATAGACTTCACGCAGTTACACTACTTCTATTTCTTCCTCCCCACAAAGATTTAGAATATTGCTGAATTGGTGGTGGAAAAAAAGCTACAGTCACACCCTTAGAAAAAACTTTTCTATTCATGGATAGGTTCAAAATTCCCCCTTGGCTTAATATTAAGCAGACTTCTAGTTATAAAAAGCCCTAGGCATATGCCCTTGGCATACACAATGTTGTGGCCTGGCTCTCCTGCTCATTATTTTCTTTAGTAGTGTCTCTAAACAGTTTTGGGACCTGGATTAAAGAAGTAAATATTGTTAACTCAGGAAGTCTTCAACCTCTGCAGTCTCTCTGAACAGACCTATTTTTCATGGAAAATTCATAAATGTTCATGTGTCAAGCACAAAAGGTGGGGATTTTTTTTTGTTTTATTTGTAACTCCTAGTATAACAGTGTATTTTCAGGTAATACTAGCTTTTTAATTTTTTTTTTTTTGGTAAGAGTGCACAGCTGCCAAAGTTTCTTCTAATTTGATGTACTGTACAAATAAACATTTCAAGAGCTGAAGTGTAATATTTAAGTTTTTTTTAACTGGATAAAGTTTCAATGTGAATGTACTGTCCCTTGTCAGCCTGCAGTGTGCTCTGAAATGGCCTGCTAAGCAAATAGGAAACTGTCTCTGAAGCAGAGTCCCTGGGAATAAGCTTTGACATTCTGTCTGTCACCTGGTATTAATTGTCTTGTGGCAAATGGTATTTCTAGTAGTATTGAATACATTAGGTGAACTAATTGTTGAGAAACAAGACAGGATAATTTGCCTTGTGCATTGCCTTTGGGAAGGTATCTTATTGACAGGATTTATCTGTTTAAGGTCAGTGTCAAGGTGTAAATTCAGCCTTGCTTTCCTTTGGCACTCTGAGCTGTACCAATGCTGGCACTGAATTGCCATCTCCATCTCCCTCGAGCCAGCTAATAGTTTAGCTATTATCTCTAAATGGTGTCTTCAAGAGGTCTCACAGCTAAGAAAATGGGACTAATGTCCTAGGAAAACTCAAGCTTCTGACTTGCAGTGTTTTAGTACCTTATTTCAGTGTAACTCATTACCATCATCACTTGGAGAATCTCACACAATATGTTCTGCGGAATCTCTACATGCTGAGGTTGAAGGGATAGGAACATGTTTGTTAGTGGTGCCTCAGTCGATGTTATACTAGTGCCCCAAACTGCCATTTTTTTGAGCTGTGCATTCTAGAAAATACTAAATCACAGGTGTCATTTCTTTTTTTTTATGCACTAAGCCAGTTACACCTTGTGTCTTAGGAGAGAAGCTCTTTAATGGTTATGCTGTAAGAGAAACTTATTCCCCTATTGTTAATTTTTCTTTTTTAATAGTTTGGTGAGACATTGCACCTCACTTAGACAAGAAAAGCAGCAATGGACATGGCAGAGCAAGAAAAGTCAGCACTTCCCTCATCTCATGTGCATTCATTATAAAATCAATACAAATGTAAGTGCTGTGGAACGAGGATGAAGTAATCTGAGGAGTATAGTTCTTCTGCCTTTGTGTTTTAATGACAACCATTTTGCAGTAGCTTTAATAAAGGTCCATCCCAAAATAGACACCTAGATATTGTTACAGAAATCATTTCACCCAGAGGAAGGAGAGAGTTTAAAATATGTACAATGCAGTGTTCATACCAGAATAAATGCTGACTCTACTATAAAATGCCAGGTAACCTTAGTAACTATAATAAGCAGAATTTATTTAGGGACAATGAAAGGCAAATATTAACCTTGACAAATAGGGTGTCAAAAAGACAGGATTTAACACAGAATTGAAATGGTAAAATGTTGATTTTCTTTTCTGCTATTCCAGTCCTGAAGGGAGAAGGAATTAATTACTAAGTTTTGAGCTTTTTGTCAACTCAGTAGCCTTCTAACTAAACAGAACTTTAGTGCTTTGATAGGTTTTACACACTAAATTAGTTTGTCCCTTCCACTTACAAATTTCTAGTCTGTAGTCTTGGATGACTACTTGGATGTAGTACTTGGATATTCTTTCTCTTTTTGCATTATCAGAGGTTCTGGGAGATTTCTCATTTGTTACTTGATTTATGATAGCATAGGAAGCAGTCTAATTGACACTGAATAAACTGAGTGATGGTGAAATAGCTCTACTGACTTTACGAATGCAAAAAAAATTACTTAAAACATTCATAATTTCTCCTGTTACTCAAGATAGCCCTTGAAATATCATAAACCACACATTCTTAGCTTTATCTGCTAGCAAAAGCATTATGCTGTGTTATACTAGAAATCCAGGGCAATAAAAATCCTGTGTCAGACAACTTCATGGAGAAAAGGCCTTTATTTGTAACAAAATGCCAGTGAATATTTGCGTTCATTTGCAGTCAGTTCAGGTGCCTGTAGAATTTTGATGGAATCCATTTATTCAAAAAGAAAGGGCTATTCACAGTTTATGCCTAGGACTTTTGGATAATTAATTGTAACAGAAACTGTAAAGACGAAAGCACTTTATTTGTGCTGTCATGTGTTTAGGATAGTATTAAAATAATTTTTCTTTTTATGCAAGATGTAGGGAATGAGAGGATGGCTGGCTTGCATGTCAATGAGATGGGCTGCTGCATTCATGGTAGCAAGAGGTTTCCCACCATAAAGGCACTGGAATTTAATTGTGCAGATCCACTACAAAAGTGCTTAATCTGAACACTTAATGATGTAATGGTTTAAATGAGGCATGGGGACTCACTGCAACCAGTACCAAGAATAGGTTCTTGAGTTGGAATATAGACTAGAATTTTCTAAACTGAAGTTTTGAGCTGCAGAATTGGGACACAACCCTTTTTTAAACGGTTGTATTTTTAAGGTAGGAAACACAATATCTGTTAAAATTGATTGAGGATGTTACATAATGTCAGCACTGACCTGGTTTCTCTTTCTGGTACTTGTAATAATGGGTGGATTTTTTTTCTTCCCTTCTGTACCATTACCGTGGCATGTGTTTCCTAAGCTACTTTTCAGCCAGAAATGCCAGAGAGCAACCGATCTGTCATTCCATCTTATTTACAGGCAATCAAGATTTATATTGATTTGTACCTTCTGTAAAATTTTTGTGGTTCTGATGCAGCAAGAGCTTTTTCAAAAATGTGCTGCAATAAAAGAATTCACTTTTAAAACAGTGCTTTAGAAGACAACACAAATCAATGAACATTCCATGTAAGCAAAAGTTCTCTAACTGAATTTTTTTCGCAAATGCTGGGCTGAAAATTAACAAAGTGGTCTTTGATAAAGGTAATGGCAGCCAAATTTGTATGATATTTGAGGATACAGTATTCCTCTGAAATAGGTAAAGTACAAGTAAAATAGGATAAAATTATAAATACAAATTCAATCTGTCATAGCTGTAATCACTTACAAATTCACTGATTTTTCTGTGTTCTCAGATTTTTTTTTAATTTAATTTTATTTTTTTACTTTAATAAAACCTTTCCCTAGACCTGTGAAGTGTTTTGGGGTTGCTGATTTTTTTAGGAATGTTGCAGGTAGATTCACTGCAAAGACCTGTGTAACCTGAGGCCAGCACAAGTGGCAAGAAGCCACACAAGAACACCAAGGCTGAAGGGGAACAAGCAATGTGAGACCCCAGTCATGGTGTTTTCCTTAAAACATGTGTTGTGCTGACAGCACCATGAAAACGTGTCCTCAAAGCAAGGCAAATTCCACTTTCTGGAGAGTGAAGAATCCCAACTTCCACAGATGCTGGTCATTCCAGAGGCTTTGGTGGTGCACATCCCCCAGCTCCAGAGTTGATTTTGACAGGAGATTAAAATGGTGACTTTACAACTTCTTTTGCAAAGAAGTCACACAACAGAAGATACCAAAGAGCTGCTGCTAGGCAACAGAAGTGACACTGCCCTAGCAATGGGAATTCAGCCTCAGAGATAGGTGAGCAGTGACACCACATGAAGGAGGAGAATAGATGGGGGGAATACACTTATGGAGCAGTCTGGGAAACTCAGGTAGGGAGCATGCTAAACTCCTTTCCAGATACCCAGAAGACTCTTCTACTGATACAGTTTTAATTCCTGTTGAAGAACTGCCCCACAGGATAGACTGTAAGATGCCTTGCCCTCTGCCAGCCCTGGACTTTGTTGCAGCACTTTGGGAGGAACAGCTCCTTGGCTAGCTCTTCCTGAGGGTTGTGCTGGGAATTTTGGGTGGCAGCACCCTCTCGGTTCTGAGGTTAGTGTGTGTCTTCATTGCTTGGGAGAGAACTGCATGGAGTCATGATTTCAGGAGGAATTAAGACATTGGAATTATGTGTAGCTGATAAATAAAGCTGGCCTGAGGAACATCTACATCTGAGTATTTCATATAGTATTGTGTAGTCTTTGCTTTGCTTATCTGCTGTGGGTGAAAGACAACTCCTCCATGGCACTAAGTATTTTGATGTTCTAGTGCTATTCAAGATAACAGGAACATTTAAAGTAGGTATTAAAATATTCAATCTGGTACCAAAATAATTCATTTTGTTTAACTGTAGACACAAAGTAAAAAGTGGAATTGTACAAGCTATAATTTTTTTTAGGTGTGTAGATGTTTCAGTGGCTAAACCAAGATTCTTAAAAGTGATATTTCACTAGTATTCTACATTTCTTCAGGGAGAATGTGCATATAATACTGGAATAATTTAAATTAGGGTTGCTTTCAGGTTGTTAACAATGGATTGTACTCAGCTGGCACTATCTGTACAATGGGGTGTGTGCATCCAGTACACACTACTAGGTACAGGGAAAAACAACAACTGGTTTATTAAGGCACAGTTTTCTACCTTATAGCAGTGGCCTAAGGGTGGCTGAACGGCATATGCAGTAGAAAGCCTAAGAGAGATCACTTTTTATAAGAGATTCTCCCCTTCTTTCTGCTAGAAGGGAGAAAGAATCCAAACTACTAACTGGGCATAATAGTTTCAAGGATATGTAAATAGACAAGACAACATGCAAGCAGATGCAGTTATGGGCTAATTATCGGTTGTTTCCAGTTCAAAGTATGGTTTCTTGAGCCACAGAAGCAGGAAAAACAGCTTGGAAGAGACAAGACTTTATTTAGACAGAAATCTTATGTCCAAATAGCTCTTTCAGAGGACTAGTTAATCTGCAGATTTTTGTGTCAGACAGACCAGAGCATTGTAAGGTAAAACTGTGATGAAGAATTTGAGAAGAATATGATTTTTTTTTCTTTTTATACTTTATTAAACACAATTCAGACTAACAGAAAATCTTGTTAAACTCCTTCAGATGTTTGTAGCTCATCATTCCAACATCAGGCACTCCAAAGTTCTACAGTCTTCATTTGCATGTCATTATGTGCTCCTTCAAGATTAAAAAAAACTAAAAAGTCAATCTTAGTGCACTGCATGAGCCTTGGAGTGTCAGTTTAAAGAGGGAATTTGTTGTTGTTTGCATTTGTTAGATTGGAGCTAAACGAATGGGATGGGACTGATCTCTGTGTTAGGAGATGAGCAGTTAAAGCAAGTGAGATGGGAGGGAAGCAGATTGAGTGAATGGGTGCTTCCATATGGCTGAAGCTAGATCTTTCTGTGAGGCAAATGGAGCAGCTGGAAGTGGGGACACTGAAGGCTTCTGTAGGATCACCCCTGTTTTTAATAGAGATTGTTCTAGGAAGACTTATTGTCTCTCTGAGGACATCCTTTGACATAGAGGCCTCTCTGTAATAATGAAGATTACTCATAGATAAATGTGACATCATTAACACACTTTTAAATATTTTTTGTTGTATGTCTTAAGAGTTTCTCAGCTGGAAGTAGCCCGGTGAATGAAGTCACTGTGTGACTAATGAGCTGTCTGTGGAACATCTGCAGTCTCAATACCTGCATCTCCACTGAAAATAGTCTGGAAACTCCGGCCTTAATGAAATGGCAGACCAGACAACTAGGAAAGGTTATCCTGCCATTTCTTTTAAATTGGCTGCTGGGCTATTTTTTAACATTGCTTTTCTTTAGTGCTTGGATAATTCTGATATGCCAGCACCTATTGAGCTGCATTCTGCCTAATTTTTCCTTAATATAAGATCTAGTTGAACAGCTACTTTTAGAGATGATGCACTAATTTTAATTTCTTTTAAGTTCATTCTAGTGTCAAACACCCTGTCAGTAAGTTCTTTGATGTAGCATTAAAATGATAATTACTAGTCCTTAAATAAATATCAGTCTTTAAAATAACAATAATAGAGTGATAACAAATATTATTATGGAAGTCCAGGACTCATTTACCCTTGGGAACTGTATGACAGTGCCAGAATATGGTGCCTCAAGATTTCCTTTCTGTGCAAGTGTGATTATGGCATTCCATTAATATTTGTTTGTGGTAGAATCAACACAACAGAGCTTGAACCAAACACTGAGAAAATGTGATTTGTGGATACATTGAAGCGACTGAATAATTCAGTCTGCTCCAAAGCTGAGGAAAGACTAGAAAACAGTGGGGTTTTTTTTATTTCCAACCAGGGAAGTGTTATAAAAAACTCTCAGCCAAGTGTATCATTTAGTTGTCTTGTATTACTGAATCTTGCAAGCACAATTGAAGCCCATCATCAAAGATTATCATCTGTTGCTGATTTTAAATGTAAAGAACAACTTGCTCCAGGTCAGTTAATGGTCATTATTAAATGTAAGTAACTGGTGATATTATCTATATTTTTAGCAGCAGTTAATGCCTTTGACTGTAGGAATAAGTGTTCTTTGGACTAGATATTGAAAATCAGAAATTATCTTTCAGGTAATTTATTACCACATTGTAAATTTCTAACTATACAGTGCAGATTTTATTTCTGGGGAGTGCAGCTTGTTGAGTGATTTATAGTGCTGACAACACTAAGCTCAGCAAATGCATTAAGTGTTGCAACTTCCTTTGGAGAAAAGAAAAGGGCTTTATGTCATCAAATAGTCATAAAACTTGCAATCATAAACCTATCTGTTGCTGTTAGCTAATCAGACTCATTCTTCCGTGGATAATATTTTTGGATAGTGTTTCAGTAAATTGCATGTTTTATAGCTTTTGTAACACAGTAACCATCTTTTTCTCGATGATTCACCAACAGGGTACATGAACAAGTCCCTTAAGAATATGTAAATCTTTGAAGTGAAAACATGTCCTCCTCTTTCAGTATGTAAATTCATTTTAAAATTCAATTTCATTGTTAATGAATAGAATAAAAAGGAAAGCTCTTGAATTAGGAAAAGAATTATGGTCAAGGTCAAAATTAGTACTCAAAGCTGTCAGAAGCTGTGAAGATGTTAAGATTTGCATGAACACTTCTGCAATCGCCAGTTTCCATTTAGTGGCTTTGTAATTCCTGTCCTATGGTGTTACACTGGCTTTCAGTTTTTGAACCTCTGGAAAACCGAATGCATCCAGCCGGCAGTCAAATGAAGGACTGAGCCAAGGAAAGTGTACTACAGGAATTTGCTCATCTTTCTTACAGAAAAGTGTTGAGACAATCTAATTCAAAATGGAGAGTGGGCTGGTGAGCAGTGAAATACACTACAAACCAAAGGTGCTTTCCTATAAACTATTCCCTGTCTTCTATTATCTCTCCCATCTTCTTGCTTGTCACTTCTCCTGTGACAGGGACAAAGATGGAAATTAAAGTGAAGTGCCAGTCTTTGACTGCTTTACTGAATGCAAAGGATTCCAAGTGCTTTAGGTGAAGGAAGCCAGTAGGAGAAGGAAGGGTGTCATAAAAAAATATTAGCAGTGCTTCTGTGTTCATTCTGAAAGTTATTATTTAGTAACTCTAAGTTATTAGTGCAACTGTGTCCATATTAAAAACAAGCAATTTTATTGACGTTTGATTAGAAAAATCAGCTTTATTAAGACTGGGAATAATTGTTCCAGGTTATTTATCTTAGTTTAATAGTACAACAGCACACATATCTGCAGTGTGTATTCTCATTAATAAAGGCTCTTTGTACAAATATTTAAATACCTAATAATTGGGAATTGACATTTATTAGAGTGTAGGCTTGGGGAGGTCTAAATAATGCTTTTTAATGTAACTTGACAGCATTAAAGTGAAAGTCTTATTAATTCCATTATTGGACTGCCATAATGGAAAATTATCAAGAGATGCAACTTGGATTTACACTTGACTTCCACCTTCCAAGTCTTTAATGTATTATGGTTGTGTTTGCTCAAGTCTATGGAGAAAAAAAAAAAGAAAAAAAGAAAAAAAAAAAAAAGGATCTTGAATCTTAATCTATTTTTCCCCTTACCAAAAAAGGGCAAACAGATCTGAGTTCATTTACACAGCAACATGTAAGTATCTGTGCTTAGAAATAGAGTTAATGCTAAATGTGCCGGACAGGTGGATAGTCACAGAGATTCTTCATTCTGGAATAACTCATAGCAGAATCCTAGAAACTGAAATTTAGGATAAAATCCTTCTGCATATTTTCTGCTTTTCTGCTTCCAGATAGGATAGTGGGCTGATAGAGAGTTACTAAAGAATCTTCAATGGTAGCATCAGGAGATGCAGATAAAAGCATGTCACGGTATTTATGCTGAGGTTTTTTTCTATTGAAATTGAAAGATGGGGTTCTCTTAGCCTGCTGCTCTGTAGAAGAGCACATATTGACAAATGACACTCTTTTAATGCTTTCTGACAATAACAGCGCTTTCTGCCAATTTCTGCTGCCAATAATAATGACTGTCTGCTACAGCAAACAACTAATGAATGTCTCCAAATGACCTTTCAGCAACTACTGTCAACATTAACTACTCTGCAGCATTTTCACCTTCCTGGAAATTGCTGGTGTTTTGTTTGGAGTGTGTAAAAGTAACTAACATAAAGACAACTGGATCTGTGTTAGTTTGGCTGGCGTTGCCACTGGTCTAGTTCTGCATCTTGTGATGAACACTTGAGGTTGTAGTGACAGATGATTTCTAGGGATGGAGAAAGGTGCTTGCCTTTATGCAAGTTTCTCACATGAAGGAGATAAAAACCACACAAGAGTTGTTCTGACCTTTGCTAACAGCAGGGAATGAGGTTTAGAGACCACTGCATCACATGAAGATCATGTTGTTCAGGTTCCCTTAAAACAGCCAGAAGTGTGCAGCTTCCTAGAAAATACAAGAAAAAATAAGCTAAAAGAACTGAAGCTGGAATTGGGGAGTTAAAATTCCTGATGAATGAGACTTCCTGTGGGACCAATTAACCCTCAGTTAATTGTGTAAACCAGTTGTGTAAAACATGGCTTCTTGTAAGATAATCATTACTTCTTGGTCATGGTAGTTTTCTGTCATCTGTGCAGGGTGACCCCATCTGATTACCAAGCAGCTATATTTAGCTTCCAGCTCAAAATGACAAATATTTGAGAGTAAAGAATAAGATCCCTCGGATTTAAAAGGACTCAAAAATCTCATCCTAATGCTTAGAGATCTGTTCTCTTGAGCTTATATCATAGGACCACTCTTTTTAAAAGTCTCTGTGTTGTGTATTTAAAAATAGTTGTGAAAAAGTGTTTGCATAACATAGTATGGGCTGCTCTGAACATCAGCTCTTGAAGGGTATTTTTCTTACAAAGCTGAGAAATTGTTGTTCTTTTTGGCAGACAGAGGAAAATAGAGCTGGTCCAGTGTATGGAGAAGATGAGGTTTACAGTGACAGAACCAGAATTTACAGAACACCAATTTCCCACCAGCACCTCAGACTCAGGTTAGCATCCTGGCTTTTTATGCTTCCAGCTTCATAACCTCTCTGCTCTGGATGACACTTCCCATTCCCAGCACAGGGCTTCAGTAATTTATGAATATATAATACATCTAAACTGTAATCCCTTGTAGGGAACTGTGTAGTATAACTGAGTCCTTAAAATAATGCTTGCTTCATGGAAATTGTTCAAATATTTCTGCTTTTGTAATGTAAGGCAGCTGTCAGGCACACAAATCTCATCCCTAAACACCAAAATTAAACAGCATTTTAGCAATTAAAAGATAGTATTTCTAGTGCTTAATTTCAGTTTGGTGTTGGTATGGAAAATAAAGAACTGTGCCTTCCCTTCCCCCTGGTCCCCAAAGAGAAAATTGAAAACCTTTGATATTATTTCTCCCTGCAACATAAAAAAAGAAAATTCCCAAATAAAATGGCTTTTAGTATTGTGGTACACAATATAAGAAAACACTGTAAATTAATTATTCTCTGCAGACTACATTATTATGAGATTGAGATAAGCTTTGACCTTTGCTGCATCCATTTGCATAATACAGCAGAGTACCATGCCATTGTGTATTTTTCATCATCGACATGTGCTGCTACTGATACTAAAATGTGTTCACTTAAAATACTCCATTGTGTGAATTTTAATTGCAGACATATTCTTCATGTTATTTGTTGGACTAAAGAAGGGCTGAGTCTAATTTATCTCTTAATACCCACTGGCTTCTGACATCTAAAAGACAACTAGGACTGGAGTTGGATATTGAGAGCACAGGATATTGATCATTCAAAGTCCATAGAAATATTATGCTTAACTTGAGAAATTCTTTCAGAATAAAATGTTAGCACTAATTTTCACTAATTTAAAGCTCTCTTTTTTTCTCCAAATCCAAAAGAGGAACACAGTTATGCTTTCTGGAATTAATCTCCTTGTTATGTACGTGAATGACCTTGAAAGAGGTGGGTTAAATGATGAAGTTTATAATCAGCATGTGCAGACAGAATGAAAACAGATAAGAAGTATTGTTTATTAGTAGGATATCTTAAATACAGGTAGTAAAATGGTATGCTGGGCTAGCTGCTTGGCAAATAACCATAATGGACAGATGGTTTTTCATTATCTGTTATATAGAAATACAAGGTCTGTAAAAGTGTGTTTTGTATTGATGCTTATTCATCTGTGAGAGAGTAATTTTCAGGCTGCTTGTCCAGGAAACATTCTAAATCGTCCTTTGCATCTGCAGAACAGCTGCTTAAACTAGGATTGTTAGTGTCAATGTTTTATTTCTGGTAAGCTACAGGCTGTCTTAATGTCTTCCCAAAGCCAAAGAAATGAGTATAAAATACGATTTCAGGGCTGGCATCCAGGATTTACTGTCTATGTGCATTCTTTATTTTGCTATGTAAAATCTTACTCTGTATTCACTCTACTCCTGGTAATATGTAACATCAACAATTAGAACAAAAAAACCCCCAGTTTCTCTTTGTAACAGTTTACAAGTGATGGGGGATACATTGAGTTTAGGTACTCGTGCCACCAGTATTTTTGCTGGCAAGAAACGCTGTAAATAATGAGGCCATGGTAAAAAATCTTAAGAGTAAATAGGTCTCAGTTGATTACTATGGAGAAGAGAGGCTGAGGGTACAACACCTAAAAATTAGAAGTTATTAATTACAATGTCTGTTTCAAATCCTCAGTATTTTAAAGTTGCACTATTTAAAATGCACATTCCAGATCTTTTAGGTAATCAATATTTATTTAATTTCTTGAGTGCAAATAACACTTATTTTTGTCCAATTATGCCACCCCTTGCTGTTATCTTCCACTCCTGATATCTATTGGAAGCAGAAAGCAATGTAATAAGCTTTCAGAGAAGGTATGAAACAGTCCAGTGGTTGCCTAATGTTTATGGTACTTACAGGAAACTCAGGATGAATCTCTCTGAAGCAGACTGAGACACAGCACTCCCATATGTGGGGGAGAATACCAGTTCTTATATAGTACTCTTCACTTTGGTAATTTCATCCTGCCATTGCTCCTGTGAGAGATTAGGAGATTAGGAGAAATGTTGTTAACTGTACCATGCAGTAATGTGAATGTAGTCTGTCCATGTTTTTTTAAAAAACATCACTGAATATGACTGTATGCTATTTACTAAAAATCAGAAATATTTCTGCAGCAGGATCATTTCACCTTATCCAATTCTTTCGGATAATTTCAATGAGAAGTTATCCTGGCCTAAAATTTGTTCTAATATAGAGATTTTTTGGACATAAATTTTTAAGTCACAAGAACACTGTAGTCATTTGTACCCTTAGTTGCATTGAAAAATTTGATGTGAGGCACATCCCAGTGCTCATGGGCCATCCAGCCCCCAGAATAATTTCTACAGATGTAGTTGTTTGTATGTATCCAGTTTCTTTATCCAGACTGAAAAATTTCCTTCTGTGTCATAGACACGAGTAAACTTCATTGTCTTCATTTTCAAGTTTAAGAAAAAACATCCAGAGGTGCTAATTTTTTATTTCTCCCTAAGAAACTTTGCATAGTTCTCTCCTGTTTTGTTTTGTTTTGTTTTGTTTTGTTTTGTTTTGTTTTGTTTTGTTTTGTTTTGTTTTGTTTTGTTTTGTTTTGTTTTGTTTTGTTTTGTTTTGTTTTGTTTTGTTTTGTTTTGTTTTGTTTTGTTTTGTTTTGTTTTGTTTTGTTTTGTTTTGTTTTGTTTTGTTTTGTTTTGTTTTGTTTTGTTTTGTTTTGTTTTGTCTTTTTGTTTGTTTTTTGTTTTTGTTTTTGTAAGTCTGTACTAATTCTCCCTAAAAGGGAAAAAAAAAAAAAAAAAAAAAAAAAAAAAAAAAAAAAAAAGGGAAAAAAAAAATAAAAAAAAAAAAAATTTCCCTC
>VYXF01006551.1:7503-32198 GCA_013397295.1 Polioptila caerulea | reverse complement strand
AAAAAAAAAAAAAAAAAAAAAAAAAAGGAAAATAAGGGGAAAATAATTAGAACAAAAGAATCATCCTATCAGTTCAAAGTTTAGGATTCACAATTTTGGGTACTATTTTCAAAATTGTACACGAGAAGTGTAGATGATTACAAATCTAGTCAGATTCGAGGGTTTCTTCCCATTTTGGGAAGGGTTAACCTTATTCCACCTTCCGACAGTGTTTCAGTGGATGTTGCTCTTGAGAAAAAACGGTCACTATTCTGACCTGAGCTTTTCTATCTGTTGAATAAAATGATGTCCTCTAGCTATCTTTGCTCAGCAAGATCTTTGAATTTTCTGTGAACCTTTCTCTTGTGTTAAGGGTTTCATTATTTATATTTTTCCATTGCAATGGACACATCATTCCACCTCTTAATTTGGTCAAGGCTCACCTTGTAAGCATGTGGAGTGAAACCTGCAATCATGCACACCTTACATCTTAGCACAAAGAAACTTTTTTCTATGGAATATTTTGAAATTGCTTTGTAACAATTTTCAAAATTTCAAATAGAAGAAACAACCAGTAACACAAAATAGATCAATAAATTAGTGTTCTACTATATTCATTGAAAATGAGAATTAGCTTTTCTAATCCAGTATCCAGTGAAATAAGTCTGTGTACAAATGTTAGTATAGAGTTAAAATGTTTCTGAAAACCATGGGAAGTTCAAATAAAGATTAGAGGGAGGTAGGAAAGAAATGTTGTTTTGTTTTTAGGAAGCCATGTGAAACTGCACCTGCAAAGATTAGAGTTAAACATATTGACTTGATAATTGTTTAGCAGTAGAATATTTGTGGTAATGGGGATCAATGTTTAGAGTTTCTAGGGTACCTGTAGATAAGATCGTACGTGCTTGTACAAGTCTAAACTAGCATTGAATAATATAAATGTAGTTGTTGTAGTAATTGTTGCTTAAACGAATGTCTAATTTTGGTTACAACTGAAATAGTATAAATATGTGCATTCTGAACAAATGAACGAAGCCAGATTTGGGTTGCTATGCCCCTAGCTTCTGCGCGCTTTAATAAAGCACCTGCATATAATCCATCTGTGATTATGTGTGTTCCTGGACACTAACACACACAAAATTATACTAATTTATATATATATAGTTATAAATGCTAGTTCACAGAGAAGGTAATACACAGTATGTACCACCAGTTTCATTAATCCTTAGAAAAAACAAATATTGAAAAGGACAGAAGTGACCATTTCATGCTTTTTGCAAGACACCATTTTACAGTGTTTTGCTCATCCCTTAACTGCATAATGACCAGGGATATAGACTTCAAAACACTGAAACAGAATTTTGGCAACCTTTTGTAAAATGAGAATTTAACTTATGCTCTGATCAGAGGCAGTTTCAGGTGTTTTACTTTTTCTGTTGGATGTGTGATCCTTAGAAATATATTTCTGTCTATGATTACAGGATGAGGAGATTAAATTTGTAGTTGCCATATGTGATTTAATGTTGCTTTAAATGTAGTGATCCTCAAAAAAAAAAAAAAAAGTGTGTTTCAGAGCTCATCATAGTGTGAACATTAGACAGACTTCCAAAATGAGGGTGTTAGTTACCCAGCAATTTCCTTCTGTGTTAATTGGAATAAACAGCTCATCAAACCAACCTGAAGTTTTAAGGTAATGACATTGTTCCTTCTGGAGGTTTTCTCAGCATGATGTATACAGACTTGTGGTTATTAGTACAGCAGATAAGTGAGTTTTCTTGACACTTATTCCAGCCATTTTCTCCGCTGGAATTCTACAGATACCTATTACTGCCAAGCACTGTTACCACCCTGAGAACGTCCTTGACAAATTAGCCTGCTGAGCCCATGCAGAAAAGGAAACCTATCAACTGATTTTACTTTAGTTCTGTAATCTGAATTTTTCTGTTATTTACATCAGATTCTTCTGGAACATAAGGATCTTAAGAGTGTTGGATCAAGAAAAAAAAACAGATTTTTTTAAAATGCAGTTATTTTTATTTTGCTTTTGGGATGTAAAAATCACTTTTGGGATTTCATTGCTTAAGTTCAGCTGAATTATCAGTCTGGTTTTGGTGACAGAATATTTTGTTATGCTCTTCTTTCAAGGTAGCCTAATTTGTCAAAACAAAGTTTGTTTGCTATGGAGCAAAGAGTCTGGTGAGATTACTCCTCTTGTGGACAAATGCAGATGTCAACTACTGCTACCAGACTTCTCTCCTGAGTACACTTAATACTTAAATATCCACAGGATCTGACTTGTGATGTGCCAAGTAATGATCAATAAGGCTCAAAAATGCTTCAAGAACTTGATAGCACGATAGCAGATGCTTAAAGAAATAATGATCACAAAGATTAAGAGATGCTGATTACTTTTAAGAGCAATACTGCAGCAGTCAAATGAAAAGATGTTAAAATTGCAGGGACTTTAAGTACTTTAATTTCTAGCACTTCATTTGAGTTGAGACTTCCAACAGGAGAGATATTCTCATATGGTAATTACCTTTCATTTCAGGTGCACCTTCACTGAAACTAAACCTAAACAATGTTTTTTCCTCACTTTCCCTCTCAGTTCTTTTTAGTTATCAAAAAATTGGTATGACTGAAGTCAATGCTTCCATTAAAGTAGCATTTCATTTTTTCTCTACATTTGTACATAAACTTCTATTTGTTTTTTATTGCATTTGTTGATTTAATTCATGGCCAGAGAACTCCAAAGAATTTCACAGCTTTGTACCTGGGAAAAAATTGCATTCCACCTTTTAAATTTGGTTTCATCCAGTGGATTTCAGAAAAGTAAGCCAAGTTAGCTGAAGATGTCTTTTTTAAAACCACTCTTTGAATGATGATTTTTAGCAGTTGGTACAAATAACCACAAACTTTAAACCCATATTGTCATCATTTGAAATCTTAAACCAATTTATGTATGATCCAGTGACTGACTGTATTGTAAACTGGATGTGCCTAATTCTTTTCTTGCTCTGGCAACTCTTGGCTTAAAAAATGCTAAGGTTAAAAATTCACCTCTTCCAATTTTTCCTTAAAAATGTATGTTTCTGTGAATTTTATGGTAACTGTGGGACATCCAGATGACTGGAGCTGACAAATGATTCAGTCTTGTCCTAAATCTGAATTTTTGATCTGATTGTGATGTATTCAGAGCCATATTAATAAGTGTTTAGTACAAATATGTTCTGAGGAAAGCAATCGGCTTCCACCCTTTTGGTGCGTGTATTTTGTGGATTGAAAGGAAAAAAGTAATTTTTGGCATTGAGGACCACACTTACTGGTGAACACTCAGCACAATTGTTCCCTGAACAGAGCATTAGTCATAGTTTTGCCTGGTTACAAAACTGGCAATTATCAAATGCATTTGTTTTGCTTTATTTGCACAACACTTCTGCCAGTGTAGTACCCATCAAGTTTGTGAGCAAGGCAAGGTGATCCCTTGGAGAACATGCAGAAGGAAAAAAACAGAGTGCTAAGTTTCAGAAAATGTCTTTTAAAACAGCCAGAATCAGGAGATAGTGGCTGTTTTATCACTTACTGTCCTTTAGTGAAATACTGTCTTCTTAAATGCCCAACCACCAATTTTAATGCAAAATTGTCTTAAATTTGTTGAGCTTCACAATGGCCAATTATTTTTATGAGTATCATTAAATGTTTATTGTTGGCAGTTATTGTTTACTGTTAATGATCATGAGTCTTTATCTGTCTATAGAGAAGCAGCCACAATTATTTATCCTGCTGCATTTGTTTATTCTGCAACTGTGGTCAGTGGAAATCAAATTGGAAAATAGCCACTAAACTTCTATTTGGAGAAAAAACTTATACTTGTTCTCTTACAGTAACAGGGGCAGCAGCTGTTCTTAGACACTGATTATTGCAATCCATTTTTAGTGGTAAATATACATGAGTTTTCATAATATGGAGTGATAAAACCTCTGTTTACATCAGTAGTTTTTTAACATTGATTCACTAAAAGAAAAGAAATTGCCATAATAGAATTTTATTTTATTTTTATTATTCAGAAAATTTAAATTTCCTTTGAAGTACTTTTCACAAGACTGAAAAATGAGAGAGTTTGTCATTTAACCCAAAATGAAATCAATGAGGTTCAAGAAATAGAATGGAAAAAACTTGGCGAATTATTAACACTTTTTTCCTCAATTTCTAGAGAGCAAATCTGTTACTCTGACACCACCAGAGTGTTTTCTTGAGACTCTCTGATAAATAAAATTACTTTTGTGAACTTAGGTGCTAAGGCAATTTAGAGTTACTTATTCCTGAATCTTACTTCAAACCTTTTGTACCTGTATAAAATTTGCATAACTCATCACAAATAATTTCACTGCTTTAACAAATGCTTTAAATTGCATTTCTTCAACCGAAAATGTTTAGACAACCCTTTTGGTGAAGAATTTTTTCCTACTATACAATCTTTAACAATATAAGGAACTGTAATGCAATTAGATAACAATGAAATCTAGCTGCTGAACATTTTATAATGATGTTGAGTCTGGACAAAAAGCCAGTTTTTGAAATTAGCAGTCATAGAAATAATAAAAGCTGCAGTTGTGGGAAGTCAGAAGGAAGCGATTTTAAAGGACCACCTCTCATAAGAACATTCAGAATTTTCCCTTTAATCAGTGCCTCGATTTTTGTTTTGAACTTAGTTGTGGAGAGGAATATCTTGATGTCTGCACATGCCCACTGTCTTCAGAGCTGAGAGTGGCTTTGCATGAACCTGCAGGAACAGCCTCCATGAGATTTTGCTTTGTTTCTGTACAAGATCCTGTGTTTATATTTGTGTTTCTGACTCAGAGGTAACTGCTTTTATGCAGCTCCACACCTCAAAGTGAGGAGTGCGACAAAATTTGTTTTTTGCTTTTGTTTGGCCATGTAAAAAAAAGAAATTAAAAATGAATGATCCCAGAGGCAGACTTTATAGCCTTTCCTTTTACATTTTTAATGTTAATTGACCAATTCCAATATGAATGAAAAGTTACCTGTAGAGAAGCACAAGATCGTGATTTCTGCAAGGAAAAAACTCCTAATGTAACCCTTCCTACCTCTGTGGGGAGAGTATAGGTCAAGTTTTGTACTTGCTTATTCTGCCCAGTCAGTGTCAGGTGACACAGCCTCCTCTTCTCTAATGCTTTTCTGGTTTTCTGCTAAGAATAATAGTTAATCATGTTTTCCTCCTTGCTCTCTTAAATTTGCCTCCTTGTGGTATCATGTATCAGAAAGAGTCTTGTCCACTCTTCCTGGGTACTCTTCTTGCTTAGCTTTACTTGAGTTGTCATTAAAATGTTGTTACCATGTCCAACAGACCTGTTATACCATACTTCATCATCCACTTTCTAATTGCTGCAAAAAAAAAAATCTGTTTTCACCATTAGCTTTCTAAGTCTCTGCAAACAGATTTAATCACCTTCCTTCAAATCTTTTCCTGTAACTCTCACTGGTGTTATGTCAAAAGAATACTAAATTGGCTTATATTTGAGACTGCATCGCAACATTGTGACCACAGCTGTCTTACTGTTTCATTTTATTTCCTAATACTTAATTAATTTTTTGCTTTAATTTCAGATTGCAAAATCTGCAGTGGTGACAAATTTTTTGTGGGTTTTACAGCAGAGTCCAGAACTGGGAATAGACTAAAGTAATCCCCACAATAAAACAGGCAAGGTGGAGAACTCTCTTTCAGCTATTTTTGGAGGATTCTTGGGGATACAGCTGCAGTGGTACTGGATACCTGCCTGTAAGATTTGTTCATATTCTTGTGAATATTTTGTGTCCTCCAACCCAGATATGGTTTTCATGTTCCATATTTAAATATGGAATTAGTTCAGAAGATTTCCAAGACAAAGGAGTTCTTAATTGAATGCCGTTAAGAAATTAAAACCTTATGCCATAATTGTAGCTCATTTGGGACTCAAATGTTACAAACAGACCTCCCCACAAATGAAGATGGGTTGTTACATGCAGTATATGCAGAACACTTTGCATCCACAGATTTCTTGGATTATGTCTGGGACTCTTATTGCAGTCTGAGGGCTCCTAAAGGTCTTCCTGAGAGTTGTGCAGTTGCTCTGTGTTGGTACTGCTGCATATTTCTGGGGTTTTTTTCCCAGACTCATGGATTGTGACTTATTGCTCCAGATACTTGTGATTGTTGTGCTTTGAAGACAGTAACTGTAGCACATTCTCTGCTAGATCAGATTTAGAAAACCAAACCCTGTTGGCATGTAATTCCTTCCATGTAAATTCAAGTTAAGCTTAATGTCATATAAGCTCCACTGTGATCCTTTAAGTCATGAGCTGTGCATCAAAGAGCATTAGAAAAGCTTCATTTCCCAGCTTTTGGGATTTTGGGGAGAACAAATAACAGAGGATTGAAGGAAAAAGGTTGTTGTTAGAGCTTGACAGGAAAATTTTCAACATAAGGCTTAAGGAACTGTCCCTGATGAAAGACAAGTAACTGGATGTGTCTTCATGATTGAAGGACAAGAAGTTTTAATGCATTTTTATCCTTTGGTATTGAAATGGTCAGCTTAATACTCAAGTTTAACACAGAATAATGTGATGAAAGAGTGATAACATTTGAATAAAATAGGTTAAAATGCTGTTGCATTGGTTCTATTTCTTTACCCATTACGTCTTCCTTTTAGCTTAGTAATTGCAAGAGAATTTGGACTTATCATCTCTGCCTCAGGCAAAAGGCAGTGAGACAACCAGGCTTTCTGATTTTCTCAAATATCTGAGTTTACATATTCTGTATGTCTGTGTTTGCAGTCCATTGTTCCCTGCAGAGAGAGAGTTTTTAAACCTCTCAACAAGACAACATAAATTCTCCCCTGTATATGGCAGAATGGTGAATGCATCTAATTTAAAGGAATGACTGAACGGACAGTGAGGCAGGAGCCTGCACGTCAATGTATTTGGACTAGTTTAATATCTTTGCTGCCCCAGAAGCGTTGATAATGCAGCATGAAGCTGAGTTATGTGTCTGACCACAAAGCGTGGGGCTGCACTGTCAGATGGAAAAATCTTCAAGGGCCTAAGCTGTTATCCTGTGATCTTCAAATAATCGCTTACATTAAAAACATTTGGAATATGTTGATAACTATTTTGTATTTTAAGCAGCAATCTGGTCATTTACTGTCAACTACTGATGACTTTGAAGTCACTCGAAGCATGGCAGAGCTAATCATTGCATTGGCCTATGAAAGTGCAACACAGGAAATGGTTGTTGAAATGCAATTTGTAGTTTTTCCATCCTTTTTTAGATATGCCTTAGAGTAGTGCATCACAGCCTCTCTAACCTGTAATGCAAGGAGCTCCTCCATGTGCTTCTACCAACCACTGCTTCCTACATTCCCTCTTGCTGCTGAATGCAAGGCTTGGTCTAGAATAATTTTGTAACTCTGTATCTTATATTGAATGAAAATTTTGTCAATGCAGTGTAGTGCAAGAAAGTTATGTGAATACCCTTCTAGAGTTTAAACCAACTTAGTCTGTGGTCATACAATTATTATCTGTAAATAACATCTGATAGGCTTTAAACACAGTTTAAAAAAACTGATTCCATAAGCCTTGCTAATTTACCAAGAAGCAGATTTTACCCTACAAAATATCCATTTAACATTAAAGAAATCCAATTTATAAATTAATTCAGACTAATTCAAAACAAATAATTTCTGTGTAATGTACAGAAGAACGTGAGTTAAAGGATTTCTGCCAAAGAATTTGTGGAAGCTAATTTTCGAGTAATTTTTTGTGAGCTATTTGTAAGCAGTGCACAGTCTCCAATGTGTCTCTGGGTTCATGTGTCTGTCATAAAACCTCAAACTGTATATAGCAACTGTCAGCTTTATATCTACTTGTGTGATAAATCAATACCTGAGGATCACACAGATAGTCAAGGAGATTCCCACATCCTATCCCTTGGCTTGGATGCTCTATGGCCATCTGTAATTCCGCTCACCAGGAGGTCTCTTGACCAGTAAGGATGATAAATATTCATTTCACGGTATATAATAAAACACATCTTTTATACCTTTTCCCAGGGCCTTCCTTTCTTTGGTGTCTTGTTCTGCCCCCTATTATCTCTTCTATCTCTTTTCTGGGAAATTCTCTCTCTCATGACCCTGCAAGCTTGGCCCAGTGTCAGGGAAACTCACCAGGGGACAAAACATTGGCTATTCAAGGGGATTTCATTACCTTTTTTTTTTCAGCTCAGATATTTGTGTAAACAAATACAATTTAGATCCTTCTCCAAACCAGGGATCTGAGAGACCACACAGACATAAGACAAACTTTAACCTGGAAGAAATCCACTTTTCTCTTATTTCACACTATCTTGGACAGAGACATGAGTAATAGGCACAGGGCAGTGAATTCTTAGTCAGCGAAGTCCTGAGGAAGTCAAACTGATTGTCAAGAAGTTTTACATTCTGTCTTATGGTCAATTCTAATATGATTCATCAAGTGCCACCTAATAGGCCATGAAGCGCAAGCAATGTCAAAAACACTGCAAGAGTAGCTGTGGGGAGAGGATTTTGTCCTCAGCCATGTTACACTGCTTTGGGAAAACATCCTCACATCCCAGCCTGTCCTTGCAAATCAGGAAACGGGACTGCTCCCCTGGCACACTTATGGAGCTGACCTGGAAATGACACTTGGATGTGCTGAGGTGATGGATGGATTTGGGGGTGTCTGCTTTGCTCAGAATTTTACCCAGACATGACTCAAATCTCAGGAGTAATCCTGGAAAAGAATTGTCACGAGCAGTTATGGATGCTGGAGCAATGTGCAGAGCGTGCAGGGGATGATGGCAACGGGCTGAGATTTGATTTGCACAACCCCCAGCAATACAAGGGTTAATTGTCTGTGGAACTGCAGCACGAGGGTTAATTTGAGCAGATTAGATTACCATGATTAGTGGTGCCTGGGGAGCAGCACAAAGTGATTCACCATTTCAACCAGTTTGCTGCTGCTAGGATGAAAATAACTTGTGCAGAAAAATCAAATTATCATTGCTGAGAAATATGAGTGTAGATTTTGAGGGGTGACCAAGGTTTTCATATGTCTATTTCAACCCAACTAAAAAAGCTCACAGATTTCTTCTGAACTCAGAAAATATACATGAAAATTAACCCTGAGGGGCTGCACAGAGCTGAACTATCTGGAATATCACATTTTAAAATGAGGGATTAAAAAAATTCAAGTTAATTTGCTTTTTTATCAGGAATTTACCCAAAATAGATGGAGATAATTTAAAATAAATATTTAATAAGTATTATTAATAATAATAGCAACAATTATTTGAGGCCACAAAAGCTGAGATGCAATGGAAGCCTTGTTTCTGTCCCATATTTTTCTAAAACACTAAGTAGAAACAGAATAATATTTCTGAGAGGAAGGACAGTTTCTAGTCTGTGTTGTCAGACAGAACAATTGTCACTTGAAAAATTCTATATAGCAGAACATTTCATATTTGTCAATTTTTATCTGAAATAAATTTACTGACAATATTGTCTATATTATGAACATGTGTTAACTATAGGAATATATTGTGTGTCTTCCTACTTGTCAGCAGTCAATTTCTATCTTTCCAAGCTAACACTTGCCATTACTTTCAGCTCTTAGTTAGGCCCATTGCATATTTTCTTAAACAAAGACTTCATCAGACAAATTATTTTGTGTTATTTAGCAAATAATGCTTTGATATTATAATTTGACCAACTCGTCAAGTCATAACACTTAAAATTGCAGTACATATATATTACTATTACTATGATTATATAAGTTAGCTGCTAATCATTTAACTGTTTATAAGGTCTTATTATTTATTAGTGCAATTACTTAAAATAAGTGTCCTAGAAATTGTTTTTAATTTTAGATTTAAATTTTTTCTTATTCAAGTTGATTTATTAAAGATTGGTAAAGTGTATTTAATAATTAATAGTCCCCAATTATATTAATTATCAATCAGGATTCACTTAACAATCAATATAACCTAATAACCTAATATATAGAACAGTCAATATAATCTAATAATTAAAAAATATAAAGTCAAATATAAATTCAAAATAACCTAATAAATCTAAATTTTGTAGCCAGTTTTCTAATACTTATAGCAGGGCATTGAGAAATTAAAAATATATGTATACTTGTATCTAGTACTTAGCAGTATGTATTTACCTTTTTTATGAAGGTTTTTTCCTACTACTTTAAATATTTCTTTTTGTTCCTTAAATATATACAAAGCTACCAACTTCTGTTTCTGATGAAATCCTGTGAGAATAAATTATTTTTACAAATATTGTACCTATCAAAACCTTGCAGTCAGTCAAATAACCAAAGGAGTGATCGTTGTCTCTCTCCCCCACTGATGCTGTAACAGGAGTTGGAGTCATAAGATTCAGATATAAAGTGAAACAGTGAAAGATTATAAGAAATACTTCGTTTTCACAAGGTATTTCTTACTAAAAGACATTGTCTTGCAGTTTTGTTTGCTCTTGACACTATTTTGAGTAAATCTGAGCTTCTAAGACATGCTCAAGGCAATTAAATATTCATGCTCCCCAAACTGAATTTTTAAAGAACATTTTCTTTATACAGGAATCAAGTTTGCTTTGGTTTTACAGCTTTTTTTACAGGATATACAATAGATTCTTTTTTTTTTCATTTGGGGAAAAAGATATGTATTTATATGTTTGTAAAGACTTTGCTGAAAAAAAGCAATAGGTAACATGAGTATAACATTGTGTTCTTCCGTATTTCTGTTTTAAGTCCTATTATCTGTGATATTTTCCATTTTGCCTTCTATTAGGCCTGAAATTGGAAACTATTTAAAACCTAACAAGCCCCAGAGTTTATCCTTGCTCTTTGAATAGCGACAGAAGTATGGCTATTATGGTTTGACAAATAAATGAAGAACAACCTCTGCTCTGCAGCAGGTAGTCAAATGGAACTCGTGCAAGTGGGCTATCATCAGAAGTGAAATGCTGGCTGCTGACTCTGCTGCCTTTAGGGATCATGTTTGTCCTTCTGCCTTTTTTGTGGTTTCTATGGGCTTCATTGCAAATGAAGTACCTGTCCTCTTACCTGGGGGTTCCAGTAGGTCAACTGCAGCAGGAGGCTACTGGCAGGTTAACAGCAGCTGACCCCTTTCAGCCAACCCTTTCCATTTCCATTGCAGATCTTATTTTCCCATGCCATTATACAGGAAACAAACCCACAACTTTTACAAAATCAGTTTAGGGAAGATGTTGCTTAGTTGCTTGTTTCATTCAAATGATCGCTTCTAACACTCACTTCTTTAAGTAAGAATGCCTTTTATGAGAGGCTGATAAAAATAGGAGTTTTAAAACAGGAATATTAAAAGTAGGACTAGATGGGGGCAAATTGAACGCTGGGAAAGTTCTGTTTGCACTGAGGGAGTACCATTTTGTCTCCGTCCTGTCTTTCACTGATCCTGAAAAAACAGTGCTTGCTTTGAAAAACTTGTTCCTCCTGAGCAATTGGATCACTGGCACTCTGGGTGTTACCAGCTGCAGCACTGAATCACAGGCAGACATGAGTTCTGACTGCATCACCCTTGTTAACATTTCCATGTATAATTCATCACTTTATCAGCAACACTTTCTTGAATTTTGCCTTTTGCCTTAGCTCTTCCCTCTAAATAGTCCTTGAGCTGAGAAGTGATCCTGATCTAAGAATCAGCAGTAATCTTAAATTATGCCTTTATAACTCATGAAACTACAGTAACTTCACTTTCATTTCAGAATGAGAACATTCTTTGGACAAACATTAAATGGTAGCTTCACTGACCTGAGATAAAGGAAACTTTCAGTGGTCCTAGAGTGGTAGCTCTAAAAGGCAACCAGAGTGATGATTCTGAATAATTTGCTTTTCCAAACAGCTTTTAATGTATTTCCCCTGCAAATCAATTAATGTATCACAGAGGTCAATTACCTGCCCATAAAATGAGAATTGTTGCCCAGAACTGTGAAATTACAGTAACAAGAACCCTAATGATACAGTAGATAAACACTATTGCAATAATACCTCAGCTCTATTTAGGGTATTTTAAATTTGCAGCAAGTTTCAGTGAGGATGGGAAAGTGCTGAGCTACAAAAAAATAATGGAGGCTGGAGGAGAAATTAGCCTTACAGTATTCTTCAGTCTCAACATGACCAACCATCATGTGTGGTAGTGAAAATGTTTTGTGTTCGTAAAAAAAGAACTGTGATCAATTAGATGCACTGTCAAGTATTAAGTAATTTCTCTAAGTCAATTCCCTCAGGACCTCTTCCTTAATAAAACGCCTGTTCCAAATCTACTAAGTCTTCTTTAAAAAAACCCAACAACAAATCATAGTGTCTTTATTTGACTTGTCCTAGACTTCATTTATTTATTTATTTGCAGTCTGAAGGATGAGTCAAGTACCTGTAGTGGTGCCTTTAGCAATGCAAAATGCAATATTTTGAATATTCTTATTTAGTGTTCCAATTTTAATGATCTCGGAGCCTAGTGAAGGAGATGAGATGTTTTCAGGTACTGGATGAGGGTAGAAATTATTAGAAAGCATCTAAAAAGTAATATCACTTTTTGGTCAGCTATCCGTTCAGGGACTGGTTTAAACCCCACAGTGTTAAAGAGCAATTACTGTACAAACAGAAGCTCCAACTGAATGGAACCAGAAGAAGTGGATATGGCAAATTCCCCGACCAAAGTAAAGGAAGAAAGGTGGTGATATTATTCTGGTGAGGCTCTGGATTCCCATTTCAGAAGCACTATCGCTGTTTTAATATAAGAAAAATTTGGGATTTTACTTTTCTGTGGTCTTTAATGTTTTGCAAAATCTGTGATAGTTAATATATGAGTAAAATCTTGTACAAAACCAGTCTTTCTTTATTTAAAAAATAGCGAAATGCATATTACCCACCTCACTGCACAATAATTGAGGTCTCCTGTGTCCCTCTAAGATTTCTTTTCCTCAGAATGCCTTTCTGTGTGATTTATCTTCTTACCTTGGGAAGATACAGGAGACTCTCTCATTCTAACATAGCCCACCTGACTATTCCTTTCTTTCTCAGCTGTTTGGCTCTCCAGTTCAGGATTGGGCGAAGAAAAATGGCAATGGAATCAAATGACTTTTGTGTTTAAATTAGGACAATTCCATTTTTAAACATATATATACACACTTCCAATGCTTTCAGTTGTCTAGAATGAAATTTTGAACAGACATTAATTCCTTTCTTCTTTTATTTTTTCCTGAAGAATGGAATTTGGACTTTGCCTGCCAGAATGGTCCTCGCTGTACGCAGATGTTTTCTCTTCTTATAGCAGTACTAGTGGTTGGACACTGAACCTCCAAGAAGAGGGAACTAAGATCCCTGACCTGGACAAGTCCACAAGTAAGTACACTGGAGAAATTCTTCGACCAAAACCAGTTCTTGTAAGGCTTTCCAGACCTTTACAGGAAATAAGCTGATTCCTACAGAGTGCAACATTAAGACTTCCAGACTGAAGGGAGCATCCAGCTATCGCAAGGATTTGGGTGTAGTGCAACATAATTTGTATGGAAAGTTAATCTGCAGCAAATTGGGAGTTTTTTTTTTAATTTGAAAAAACATTGCAGCTTCATAGAGAGACATCACATCTTCATTGCCTAGCATTTCTGGTGTGGATACCTGAATAATTCAGCTGGACAGGTACAATGATAAGCTAATACAATCCAGATGTGGAAAGGAATTTTTGGATGATTTTTTATAGATTCAAGCTGAAGTCCCTGATTTATTCAGGCTTTGAAGTACTGTGCAAGCCTTTCCCTTGGAAATTTTGTTTTATGTAAATAATTCACTGTGCAGTAAACTAGAGGAAGGCAGGGAGCAACAAAACTTCCTAGGACTTAAAAGCTTCACATTTGGTGTGACTGTACAGTAAATGTTATAAGACAATTTTTTAAAGTTGCCTTCCTTTAAGTTCTGTTGAAGCATTCACCCACTATTTAATGTGCTTTTATTTTTTTTCCCCATAATTTTTCCCTGTTACATTTTTTTGATTGAAAATGGTTTACTGTGCTAGCTTTTTCCATTGCAACACAGTAAGAAGCCATAACTAACGAATGATAATTTTTTTTGTAATTAAAAAATAATGGGAGCTTTATTAAATAGAAAACATTCCCAACACTCCTCTCCCTTCCCCCTTACAAGTACTGTTTTAATATTACAGAACTCTGTACTCTCGATTACAGAAAAATGCCCTCCATTGAGAAAGTGTAGACATCTGCCTGGACAAATCTAGAAATCACTGTTGTTTGTGATCTTCAATTATATTCGTCACTAAAAAACCTCAAAACACAAATCATTTTAGTGAGGCAGGTAAGGGAGCCACTTGCATTTTCTCTTTCAGTCTAGCAGCCATTCCTGTAGCTCATGCGACAATGATTTGGGCAGGAACATAAGAGTTGAAACTATGGGGTGAACTTTGCTTCAGATGTCTTTTGCTGTATACCTTGGAAGACTCTCAACCAAATAGTGTAATTCAGCACAGTTCAGTGCTTTGACAGCATAACCAATTTGCTAAAGCTAAATTTGCAGTAGCTCAATACTGGGATATTGTGATGCTGGTGCCTATTACGAATAATTTTAAATAGCAGAAATAAATGAAGCTGCAGCAATAGTGGCATATTGCAATACTGGTGCCTATTGCAAATACTTCTAAATATCACAAATAATTAGAATGACTAGTAGAAGTCTAAATTCCTAAGTTAACCTCCAAGACTGCAATTTTTAAGGACTCAAATTATACAGATTGTGAAGAACCTGGGGATTAATATTTCCTTCGATTTTGTGTCAGAAAGCCACACACAGTGGAGCTGTTTGTGCATTGAGGGCAATCTCCTTTGCGTTTTTTTTGAGCTCAAGTTCTTCAAGTATTAGTGAGATCAGCAGCGGCTTAAAGCACTTCCAATTCTTAAAGAGAGGATAAGTAACACATTGCTTTAACCAGGTGGATTTGAACCAGATTTAGCAATGTGATTCGACTTTTCCTGTGTTTTAGTTTTAATTTTGCTTAACACTGAATTGTTTTAGCACTGGAATAGTTCAGAATATTCAGCATTTACATATACAGTTTACCAGAGGGAGCTAGAATAAGGTTTCTAAAGTTTTGCTCTTAGTTTTCATTGGAATGTGAGTTATGTGGCTAAACCCACAGAAATTCTGTGCAATTTTAAATTCTAGGGAGTCAAGGATTCAGTTTTGAGTTGGTTCTGTTATTCTGGTGCAGATTGGAATGATTTGTTCAAACTCTGTACATGTTACATGACATCTGTAGTAAGTGAATCCCAGAAGATTTTAGGATGTATTTTGAGTCAGTTTCAATCCTGAATATAATTCCAAAATTTTTATCTAGTCCCTGTAGATCGACACACTTTTGAGATTAATTACATCATATATTGGGGATTAGAAGAAATAGGGAAAATATGTAAGAACTGGGGAGAGAAATTGGTCTTTCAATAAAGTAACTACCAAACCTGATCTTGGCACATATTATGAATAATAATCTCATTTTTGCTGGAATCCTGGTATGTATTCAAGACATTACGTCTGGTAAAATTAGTGGTGGGAGTACTGTTTTCTTAGTTACTTTTGTACCAGAAGATGGAGCTGGAGAGCCTGGATTCAGGATCTCAGCGGGATCAACGTTCTTTGAGTAATGCAGACCTGACTTCTGTTATATCTATGGATGAGATCAAAAAACGAAAATTGAGATCACAGCTATTTCACAATTTATTAGCCGTGTAACCATTAAAAATACTAAATTCAAGAATAAAAACAGAAACTAAGTGAAGTCAGTTTCAATAGTTAAGGAACAAAGACATGTTTCAGCGGGAAACATCCATATGGTAATGCATAATTCTCCGCCCTAACAAATACTTACAGATTAATTTTAAATTCCAGTGTGACAGGTCTCTGGTAAAGGTGAGTGTGATTATTAAGATAAGATTATTCATACCTGATTCTCTGCAAGACTTTTATCAAATTATGAAAAGCAAAACTTTTTCACAGGCAGACCTCATATAGAAACTGTTGCTGTGGAATTTTTAAGCAAGATGCCCAACTCTGATTAGTTTGAAGAGCTAATGCATGCTTGGATCCTCTGATGAATGGAAATGAGGATCAGTATTTTGCAACTATTTTATACTTACAGAGGCCCAGCCATGAAATATGCCCACATGAATGCCATTTTCAGGGTTTCTAAGCAAAATGAAAGTATGTACATTTTATTAACGCAGATGGCGACATTTTTAAAAAGAATCCTAATCATTCACCAACATTGCAACTTCCCCCTCTCCCTCCCACTAATATTGCAGGCACTAAGGATCTAACTAACCCTGCAAAAATAACCTTAGAGAAGGCTTGAAATAAAATTTCCAGTAGCAACTGTTGAAAATGCATATATAATGTTGGTGCCACTTCATCCAATTATTGTAAATACCACATGGAAATCAGTTGGGTTTTCTTCTGTTTTCAAAACAAGTAATCAATGTTTGAAAAGCACTCTGGAAATAAGTCCTGTTTCAATATTTAGCTTAAAAAGTAGTATATGCTATAATTTATTTTTGCACAAAATCCTCATTGTTTAATTAAGGACTCCTTGGGAAGTTTTGCATTGTTGGACATACATTCAGTCCATCTTCCAGACAAACCAGTGTTTGCAGAACTCAATTAACTTGAGGTTGCTGCTGGAGTGATAGACAGCTCTTGGACTTCTCACAGGAAACACCCCTGTGTTTTATCATCCTTGCCTTTCATTCTTCTTCCTAGCAGCAATTTGTGCTTTAAATTATTGTCAACACTATTCATGACCAACAAAACACCGGTGGTTCCAGTGCCAGTATTTGGTTCCTGTTTTCAAGCTCATGGCCTGGCACAGTGTGGGGGATTCCCTGGAGTGCTACTGAAGGTTTTTGAAACAAGCAGGACAAATGACATCTGTGTTGGCCATTTTCTGAAAGCAGTCATTTTATTAAAGAATTACAACCTTTGAGTCACTTTGCAAAATTACTTGAATGGCGCTGTGTGTTTCATTCAGTTACTTCATGAAGTGCCTAAATTGTTTCAAGCATTTCTTCAAATGAACATTACTATCATATAGAATCTCTTGCTATGAATGCTCTATCAAAGTGGGATTTTGTGAATGGTTAATACTTCCATAGAAAACTAAGACCCAAGCACTTCAGAGTTTGCACAGATGTAGGGTTGTAGTTCCAGAAACATGCCTACTTTTGATATTCCCACTGTTTCAGTAAGTAAAACATAAGCTTCCATAAAACTCTAGGCCCTTTGCTTTTTTATTTACTTCTGAATAATTAACATAAATGCATCTGTGTATTGTATCCAACTGCATAAGGGATTCTTGCTAGATTATTGTAATTCTGTGGTAAGCCCAGAGTGGGATTATTAACAAATAATAGCAAATGCTATGTCGTGATCAACAATAAACCAGTGGGCTTGAAAATTTGAGAAAACACACTTCTATTAATTTTCTGGAATGTAAAGCTCTCAGGTTAATCAGAAGACATGGCCCACAGGAGTAGCAGAGCATGGCAGATTTATTCAATAGGTCTGTAGTTTACATCCACTCTACTCGACTCCCTGTTCTAATGTGTAATGTCAATAACATCCTCCTGCTTACTAAAATTGATTAGTAGACAAAATATGGGGTCAAGGGATGCAGAACTCATCTTTTTAATCTACCCCCAAATATTCAAAATACTGTTTCCTTTCATAGTAAAAACTAATTATTTTAAATCTTCTAGTTTTGCATAAAATTGCTGCATAATTTCTAAAGGCTTTGCTAGTACATTAATTACACTGAAAATCAGTAGTGAGGTCTCAAGTCACTCTCTTATGGGTCTGATATCAGAACCTTGCACACAGAGAAAAGTAATACTCAGCCACGTGACTAAATGAGTGACTGCTGGAATTAAACATTATCTACTTTATCCTTCCTTGGGGAAAATATAATTACAGTAATGGAATCTGCTTAGACCTACCTAAAGGGAATTCCTCCCAGAGCACTAACACCTTCAGTGGGATTGAGACCCACAGAACAATGGTTTATGGTCACCTTTTATGAAAAACCAAGAAGATAAGAATGTGGTCACAGTTTTCTAGTTCATAGTTTTAGCTTGCTGAACTGGTGTTTATTTTAAGGCATTATATTCCTAAGGCTATTACTCTAAAATTTGAAATAAGAACACAATTAGCTTGTGACCTCATTATAACCAACAGTTGCATTTGCTGTTTTGCATTTTTGTAGTTGAGACTAAATTGGGTGGGAAAAAAAGCTGATCTCAAAGGTGATTGGATACTAAACCTTGCAAACCATTACTAATCTGCTAAAGTCCACAGTGCTTTATCTTATGTACTTTTTGTCAAATGGTTATGCTCTTCCAGACATTTTCTAATTAGCCTCTTTCAGTCTCCTTCTATCAGTTTCATTTCCCTGTACTACACTTAACACTCACATTTCAAAGCTTGTATTTTTATGCTAAATGCTTCTGCTGCATAATTAATTTGTCTTAAAAGAGAGTGTGTATGAATCAAGCAGATTAATATTCTTCCCAGTCTCTCACAGTCTAAATCTATTTTGGAAAATGATTAAGAAAGATTTTTCTCACTCTATTTCTGTCCTTGAATATAATTCTCCAGGCTATATTGAATCTTTTCTGCATAGAGGAGGGCAAAGATTTCAGTTGTTGCTGCAAAGTCTCCTAAAGCATCTCTACAGATACTGTATAATTCCATGTAACCTACTGTATGTTTAAAATATAAAGGTTATAAACAGCATTTCTTCAAGAGCAGAGAAAGCACAGTAGAAATTTTAGCTTTAAATAATAACGGCAAAGCCAAGCGGGCATCTCTATTCTGTAGCTTCTCCTCTGCCTCAGTTTTATTCTAAGTTCTTCACAGAATAGGAGAACCTTATCAGTCTTGGTGTGAGGCCACTGAAGCAGAGTTTTCTCTCGGGTTTCAGTCACTTATCTCTCCCTTGTCAGTCACAGGAAGACACACAAGTTCTGTCTTTCAAAATAAGTCAAAACTATTGCTTCTCTACCAGAAGAAGCAGGGAAGTAACTTTCTGTTTTTTCAGTTCTGATTTGTTTGTGTGGAAATTGCAGGTCCTGAAATTTGTCAGTGTCCCATTTCATCAGCCCATTTAATCATTTGCAGGTGCTAAAGATGCTCTTTTCTAAAATGACTTTGGGTAGCAGGCATTCTTTGGTCTGGACAGTAATTTTGTGATTCACTCAAAAGACTGTAACCATATGACAGAAGAAGAGCAATTAAATATCAAAATTATTCAATTACTCTTAATGTAGGGATTTAAATGTGTTTTGTTGCATTGTAGTGCTTTAGAATATTTTATGACATTTGCAGAAGCATAGTCTGTAACCCATAAAACAAGAAAAGGCCTAATTGCTCTATGCATGGATTATTTATAACTATGTGGTCTAGGAAGGAATAAGAGTCCATAAAAAGAATGCCACTGAGTGTTAAAACCAATCTGCTTTCTGCATTTTAATTGGGATGAGAGTCTTAGCCCTTAGATTTCAGAAACATCGTATTATGGATATGGTGCTTGCATTGTAATTTTAGAAAAGAAATACGAGATGTAAATATTGATTAAGGAACTCTGTGTATCAGGGGGTACAGTCACTATATGACAGATGAAGCCATTAATCCTTGGGAGATTTCTGTCTTGTTTGTTCTAAAGTTTAAACCTACTAATTTACTTGGGAAGAGCAGGGAGAAGATAGGATTTTTTCACAGAATTACCATGTTTGCATATGGGTTTGTGGAGACAAAACCAGGCATAACTGGAGTTATGCAAAAGTCAGCCTACCTCTCTGTCTTCCTGTTTATTTCCTTGACTGATTTGTTTTCTGCTGTCTTTTGCTGAACACGTGGATCTAGACCTCTTAGGACACACACTGAAGCTTCCTTCTGGTTCTTTCCTTGTCTGGAAGATACCAGCATAGGTTATACCAGTGCATGGGTTTTGTACAACAAGCTTGGCACAGAATTTGTTTAAGGTTGGCAAATGGTGACATCAAGAATGCAAAATACATTTAATTTCATTGAATGTGTAAAATAATTTCCTCCTGAATTCCCCTAAGTGACACAATTCAGCCTAGAGTCAAGTTTTATATCCAAGTTGTTACAGAAATGGTAATAATTCAGTCATATAATGGCTCAAACAGCACTGTTACAGTGCACATTTAAAATCTGTCCCTACAGTGGTACTAAAATCCATTATCACCCTTGAAAGCTACTCTGGACACTTGGCACTTAAATTGATCTATTGATCCATTAATTCTCACCTTTTGCTAACCTATTGGTTAGTTAGTCTCCTTTAATTTTCCCTCTAGTGAAGGAATTCCACTAGTCTACATGTAATAATGGTACGACATGCATGCCTTTTCTAAAAANCCACTAGTCTACATGTAATAATGGTCCGACATGCATGCCTTTTCAAAAAAGGCATTTTGGGAAGCTTGTGCTGGTTTTTGTGTGGAAGAAGTAAGGAAATTGCTGTTAACTATGACAACTATCCAGAAAAGGAAAAGAAACCTAAAACTCCCATAGCTGATGTGCTGCCTCTGTCTGATTTACATTTCATGTGAACTAACATTTGTTACCTATGGCTGAAGGGAAACAAACAAAAACCTACAAATGACTGAAAGAAGTGTAAGTTTTGAAAATGAATTGGAAAAAAATGACACTTGGAGTTGGATTAGATATAACAGGACCAGGTTTGCTCTGTTCTGAGATGGAGGAATAATAGAAGAGATGAAGAGTAACCTTAGCACTCGAGGGTCAAGAAGGAAAAATGTTTGTTACTTTTCTTAACAACATCTTTTGATTCCAACTTTTTCTCTGATAATTGGCAGTGTAGCAGAAGATATATACAGCAGTAACAACAAATCTGTGACACATTCAGTTTAACCATTTAACCATACACTAAAAAAATCAGTGCTCTTTAATAAAGATAAAGGAGGGCAAAATTGTGATTTGAAACATTTTTCTTTCATAAAGCAAGCATTTGGTTAAAATATCTTAAAAGATAAAATACTGCTTCAGCAGATTGTTCTAAAAATGACATAGTTTGCTAAATGTATATATTTAAATAGCCAGTAACTGTATACTTAGAAAGCTAATAGTGTTCTCACTGGAAACTCCAGGGAAGATAAAGATGCTGTGGTTATTTTGCTTGGGAAAAAAAAATTCAGCTTCAGCAAATTGTCTGCTGGTATTGAAGATTCTCAAACAACACATATCTTCCCATACCTTGTCTACCACCTGCCTTGAAATCCCATTTCAATACATTTCATTATCCTGTAAGGTAAATAAGACAAGCTGAAAACATAGACAAGACTTGACAGTAATGATACATGTGAAGAGTGGTTATTTTTCTATTTTTAATTTAATATTGGACAGGCTTTGAAAGGAAGCAAACCCATGTGTTCTTTTGAAGCTAACTGTAAGATCAGTACATTTTGCAGTAGAATTGTTTCTGGGCACTTTATGTAGCAGCAAAACTCCAGAGGTGAACAGCTATCAGTTATGAGTAGTCACAGAACACATTTTAGGTGGAATTGTTAACAACTTAGTGTTGGCTTCAAAGAGACAAGATGTATGTCTTGGTTTGAATGACAAGTGTCTGCCAAGGTAGGCAGGAGCCTCCCTTGGAATGAAGAATGTAAACCCCCTCTCTCTGAATTATTATAATTTTGAAATTAAGGGGCTCTCAGGCAAAGATATGGGAATAGGAATAACAGTTATTTATTAGGAGAACTAAAATAAAACAAGCATGCAGTATTACAAAACAAACAAGCCCACTGACAGAGTCAGAATACAGCCTGACACCCTGTGGGCCAGCGTGTTGGTAGCAGTCCCATTAAATGGTGGCTGCAGCCCTCCTGGCGTGGCACATGTGGCTCTGTTGGAGCAGTGATCCTGTAGAAAGATATAGTTCCCCACTGAAGGTCCAATGGAGACAGATGGGCCTGGTCTTCCTCTGAGAATCCAGTGGAAAAGGCTGCTTTGGTGTCCCAAATCTCAGGTTTTTATCCAGGTAGAGAGGCTTGGCTCCTCCCCCTGGATGGAGCATTTCCCAATGGGATGGTGTAATTTTATCAGTGGGACTCAATGGCCCATTAGCAGAAGATCTCTCCCTGAAGGGAGGATGGGTTGTGGAAGAGATAAAGAAAATGCCCCTAGCTGGGCCATGAACAGAGGGTTACCCCACCCCCCAACTCAGTTTCAACAGATAGTGATGGAATACACACCATTTGGTTACATTTTTCACTGCAACCCAAGACAACATGCGACCATCAGATCCTTCTGGTGCCCTGTCTGGGTGTTCCTTTAGGAGGTGGGGCAGGAAGCTGGTGCTTTGGAAGTGTTTAGTGTGTGTTGTGTGTGCATATGTGCATCCCCAACTTTATGATGTGTGACATACTGATTTAGCTGGGAACATAAATAAACATTATAGGACTCTTGGGATACCCAGCTATTAATACTGCATCACTGGGCACTGTGGCAGAGCTCAAATTATTAAAGCAAGCCAAAAACCCCAAATCTAATAAGCAAAATGTCTTTTTCATTTATGCTACCCTACAGTCGTATTTCTGGCCTATGTCTGTAGTGTGTTGTAGATGTTCAAGATAAAAGTTCGTTTCAGGTGATAAAGTACACTTAAATATTCATGAGTCTTCAAGTAAAAAACAGATCCTAAGCTGATCGACTTACACAATTTTATGATTCAGCCTCAGCCACTGGAGCTTAGAGAATATATTCTAAAAATGCCATGTTATCAGTGGATTGTCAAGTCATTTATGATTTAGCCCCTGGCTCTAACCAGACTGTCCTGCTTTCTGTGAGAGTAATAAAAAGGTAAGCCTTGAGAGATACGTAGCAGGGAGAAAGAGCTCATTGGCATTCAGATGAGCTATTCTTCCAGCCTCTCTCTATTTTATCTCATAAAAATTATCATAGATTTGATCAAAAGAAGAGAAAAGATGCATAAATCCAAAGACAGGTTAACAGCTGAGTTTCTTATAATGATAACTCCTGTAGAAAACTGATGCATAGAAACCCATCTTTCCACCCACTGAAATCTGTGTACGGTATACCGTGTTATTGATCAGGAGTATTAGATGTGACACTGAAATGTCAAATAAATCCACAATGAGATGAAATACAGAATTTCATCTTAATAAGGCTTCTCTTAAAATGCTGATAGGGTCCCTTAGCTTTGATGACATAAATAAGTTTTTTTTGGTGACCATTGCATATGGCATGCAAAATATTTTATTGCTAGAAACTAAATTCAAGGGATGTAGGGGTGTGTTCATAATCATACGATATCTTCAGCCATATAATCTGATAATGCTCCTAAAATAAAGCTACTAATACAAGCCCATGGGGCAATCTATTCATAAATTTATATTTCGAACCTAATGGAAATGCCCCGACATTCATTTAGTACAAATAAGTGTACTAAATAAGTGTACCTCAGTAGTATAAAGTCATTTTGATTCACTAACCCAGGAACAGTAGGTAGAGGTATTTACCAGTGTAGGATGCACAAATGTAGATCTCTTAGCCTTCTCCAAGGATTCTTTAGACTATGTAGATAAGATTATAGGACAGGATGTAAAATTTGGTGGCAGATAGCGAACACTGCTGTTTCTTCCTCTCTGACAGACTGTTCAGGGGGAAGCTTACTTGCAGTAACATTTTTTGACCCATGAAATAAGAGGAAAATTTAGAAAGTAAATACCTCTGAGAACAGACAAACTCAGAATGTGGTTTAAAATAGCAGATTTACTCAGGATGCAGAGCAAGTATTTTTCTTTCACATTTTTTTGATTATTTGCAACAGGGAGAAAAGCTCCTATATCCTTGTTCTGTATGAGACACTTCGTCTCTGTGCAAAATGGCAAGAAGTGGACCCAGAGAGGAGTTGGGGAGGAGAAAGGACTGAACTGCTCTTTACTTTTGCCTTTGGAGGATGGAAGTTGTTGACTGAAACCTACCTCAGCCAAGCATATTTTCAGTTTGCACAAACTTGTCCTATTATGAATTTCTGTCTCTTGGCTGGATACACAGCATCTGTAAGTGCAGCATCTTTCCTGGTATCGTATATACTCACCTCGTCCCCGGCACCATCACTAAAATATTTTTCTTTCATTGAAAAGGGAGTGAGATTTTACTCAGGTGGAATTTTGCAGTGTTAGGGAATAATGTTTTTTTATGCACCTATCGCAATTTGGCATTGATTCAATTTTTTAATGTAGAGTAATTCCCTATTTAGAGCCCTGTGGATGTAACAGAGAACCAGTCAGTAGCCAGTCTTCAATACCGACACATAATTGAGCCAATGAGGGGTGGCTACGCCTTTTGTGAACACACATTTTTTAAGACAGAAAAAGCCAAGAGTGCCTCTTTTGGCTTCTGGCCTTGGAAGAAGTGGCAGGCCGGGTCTGGGCTGGGTCTGGGCCGGCCCCGCTCAGCCTGCGTGACCAGGCCTGACCTGGTCCGGTCCCCCTGGCCTGGCTGAGATTTTCCGCTCCCAGAGGGATGGT
>VYXF01006548.1:126239-137909 GCA_013397295.1 Polioptila caerulea | reverse complement strand
TTTAAGGTCCCTTCCACATTCTGTGATTCTGTTCAATGACTCTGCCCAGATGTCAGGAGATGAACACTGTGAGTTTTAAGCCTGCAGTGAGGGTGGACACTCCCTTGGCCTGCTTGTTTTTCATGAAATTGCACAAAAATGTGTCATGGTTTAGCTGCAATCACAGAGCTTACCCAGCAGTGTTTGTACTTCTCAGAACCCACTGTTAGTACAGAAGGGCTTGAATCTCATTTGAGTTCTGTGAAAATGACACTTCAGTATCATCATGGCCAAAGAAAGAAACGTTAATACAAAAATACAGAGTATTCCAATGTAGAACAGTCATTGTGGAACACCTCTGTTGTTCCCAGCACTCCTGAAGCCCTGTTTTGATGGGTGCCAGCCGAGTCCTGTAGACAAGGGGCTGTTGATGCAGTAGATTACTCGTCCTCTCCTAAAATCAGGAATGAGGTGTGCCAGGACGTGGTGCCCAGGAGAGTTCTGAACTGCAAACCCTTCGCTCTGGGCACTGCCTGGCTCTGCTTGGAATGTTTTGGGGTTGCAGGATTAACTGTGAGGTCTTGAGCCTGAGAACTGCTCAGTGCGTTCCCCTCCTGACGAGTCACTTCACACCTCTGCCCCTCATTAGTGCTGAACAGATCCAGCCGAGCCTGCTGCGGCTGCGGGGGACACCGGGGCGCTCAAGACGGAGCCAAAACAAACAGCAGGCGACACAGTGGTCACAAAGCAGAGGGCAGGGACACAGGGACACATCCCGAAAGTGGCGTGGATGAAGGAAAGGACACGGACTCACCCCAAGCTGGTGTTGGATGAAGGCTGAGACCCAGGGACTCATCCCAAACTGGAGTGGATGAAGGAAGGGACAGGGGCACACATCCCAAAAGTGGTGTTGGATGAAGGAAAGGACACAGGGACTCATCCCAAACTGGTGTTGGATGGTTTGCACTTACCAATTTAAATTTCTTTGGGAGGCTCTTCACGACTGCTCTGTTTTTAATTTTTTTTCCTTTTGGCTGTGGAAGAAGAATTAATGTGAAACACTTGGCAGTATCCTTTTTAAAAGGAAGTAAGCTTGGGCATTGTAATCTCTAAATTTTTAAGTGCATCGGGCCTCTAACTTAGAGCTGGAATTATTGCATTTTTCCTTCCCCTAAAGACAGGCCAGGCACTGCAGTGAGGAGCCTGGTCCCCAGAGGATGGAGCTGTCCCATGGAGGTGTCACTCACACACTTCCTACCTCAGGCCCTCTAAGTTTAGCTCACCTCTGATGGAGGCCTCTGAGTGCAGCACTTCCACTCTCAAAATATCTTCTTGGCATTCTTTTTTTAACCCTAAACTAATTCAGCAGTTTTAACTGTCAAAAATGCACCAGCCTAAAATTCTGCTGATTGAGTGGACTTTCCTACGTGACCTAAGAGAGAGACTTGGACAAATCCTGTGTACCAGGTCAGGAGCTATTTTCAGCTGCATGGACGGCCTATTGCATTAACTGTAACTTTGTTATTCCCTTTGGAAAGTGCTTTGGGAAGAAAGCTGTAGGGTAACCTCTGTGTTACCCCTGGTGGTGTTCGTTCGGATTTGTGCCACCATGAATCTCTCTCCTGTTTGTGCCGTGCTCCAGCCAGAGCTGAGCTCTGCAGCGGGGCCAGACACGCTCCCACCTGGACAGATGAGCCTGGTGCTCTGTAACACCGTGGGCAGAGGGAGTGCTCTCAGCTCCCAGGGCAGGGAATGCCTTCCTGATCACAGGTAATGGGATCACGCTTAAACGATACAGGCAACCATCAGGCTGGGCTCTGCTAATTGATCCAGAATACCAATTAATCTGCAGAGGTGGCTTAAAGGTGCCCCAGTGAGGCTTGGCTAGTGGCTACACAAATGAGATTCAACTCCTTTTTTGTCTGCCAAATGCACATTAAAGTTGACTCTATGGGAGTGGAAAGTTCTCGGATTGAAAATGGTTTGGGGCTGGGCAGCTATTTTGGAATATGTCTCGTGCCTGCTCTGTTGTGTTTTCCCTGGAGCATCTCCTGACTTGAAACAGGAGCTTCATCTGACCCAATGGGTCTGCTTTTCTTTTCTTCAATGTTCTTGAATATACTCATCTCCTTAAATATTCCTGTAAAGATTCCTCACTGGGAGGGTGGTGGGTCACTGGCACAAGCTCCCTGGGGAAGTGGTCATGGCACCAAGGCTGCCAGAGCTCCAGAAACATCTGGAGGATTAGTCATAGGATTTAATTCTAGTCCTGCAAAGGAGTGGGGCTTGAGGATCCTTCTGGGTCCCTTCTAGCTGGAGAGACTGTGTGTGCCTGTTCCCATGCTTGGGCTAAAGGAGGGGGTCAGGATCACAATTCTAGGGAGATGTCATGTTTAACCACAGGTGTCTGCTAAGGAAGGCAGGAGCCTCCCTTGGAATGAAGGATGCAAACCCCCTCCCTCCAAATTATTATAATTTTGGATATAAGGGGCCTCTCAGGCAAAGATATGGGAATAGGAAGAACAGTTCTTTATTTAGAAGAACTAAAATAAAACAAGCATGCAGTATTACAAAACAAACCAACACACTGACAGAGTCAGAATCCAACCTGACACCCTGTGGGTCANCCTGGTGTTCCTCTGGGAGTGCAGTGGAAAAGGCTGCCTTGGTGTCCCAAATCCCAGGCTTTTACCCAGGTAGGGATGCTTGGCTCTTCCCCCGGGATGGAGCATTTCCCCATGGGATGCTGGAATTTTATCAGTGGATTCAATGGCCCATGAGCAGAAGATCTTTCTCTGAAGGGAGGATGGGTCATGGAAGAGATAAAGAAACTGCCCCAGCTGGTTTTTATCAGCTGGGCCATGGACAGGAGATTACACCACCCCCCACCCCAGTTTCCAACAAATGGTGATAGAATTACACAGCTCTGGTTACCTTTTGCACTGCAACCCATGACAGGAGGGAAAGGAGGCAGCTGCCCTTGGAGCAGCAGCTTCACTCTAGACCAGCTTAAATGAACATAAAAATTGGAGAACCTTGGTTTACTTTGTCCAGCTTGGGAAAGGTGCCTCACCAGCTGACAAAGGAGATCTCTGTGAAGAAAAAGGGACATTTACCCCTTTCTGTTGTGCTCCAGGACTAAGGACAATGGCTTTAAACTGGTTTAATTCATTTAGTTAGATAATGGGCAGGAATTGTTCCCTGGCAGGGTGGGTAGGCCCTGGCACAGGGTGCCCAGAGCAGCTGTGGCTGCCCCTGGATCCCTGGCAGTGTCCAAGGCCAGGCTGGACACTCGGGCTGGGAGCAGCCTGGGACAGTGGGAGGTGTCCCTGCCATAGCAGGGGTGGGACAGGGTGGGCTTTAAGGCCTCTCCCAGCCCAAACCAGTCTAAGATTTCTGACATTTATGTCTGTCTCCCCCCATCACATACCCTGGTGAAATCTGTTTGGGTGCCAAATGCCAGGATATTTGATTTTCTCTGAAATTAGGGCACTAACCTGGCTCACTTGGAGGCAGAGCAGTGTCAGACTCTGGGGAGCAGAGCCCATGTGAGGTACCTGAGAGGAGAGCTCAGCTATTTCCTGCAGCTCCAGACTGAGCACGGCAGTTCAGCTCAGGTGACAGGCAATGACTTCCTAAGCTCTTTTAACTTCATTACTTTGATCCATTTGACCATTCTAAGGCCAAAAGCACAATTCCCAAGAGACCATTTGCTATATTGAAACTGATCTCTTTTATGAGGAGGGTCACTAAAGACCCAGCTTCATTATTACATTGTTTTTATTGCATTAAAATAAATAAACAATGGAATAATACTCAGCATTTGTCAAAATGCTGCAGCAAGACAGGATGCTCAGATCAGACATCCTCTAAGAGACCTGGAATGTCTCATGGTGCTGCTCTTCTGTGTCATTGAGGGATCAGAGTGCAGAGGAATGGTGCTGTGAGCTGATGTGCTGCTGTGATTCACTGGGCTTTTAATCAGGGTAAGGCTGTCAGACAGGTGTGTCTTAAACACCTGGCCTGGGAAAGTCCCACTGCCCTAAGGAAATGCAAAACCAAGGACGAAGCCTTGAGCTGGGAAAGTTGTCAGGTGTTTGGCTACTGTTCCTTGTGTGTGCCCAGCCTACTGTTATCCTGCAGGCTAGGCATGGCAAAAGAGAAAAAGGATGAAAAAAAAGAAGAAAGATGTAGTTTATGATGCCCCATTAGTGCTTTGGGGTCAGCATCTCCTCTCAGCCTGCTCAGAGGCGATCGGGCTGTGCTGTGTGCCTTTCCTGAGGAGAGTCACAGAATCCCAGGCTGCTTTGGGGTGGAAGAGACCTGAAAGTCCATCCTGTCCCCATGGGCAGGGGCACCTTCCAGTATCCCAGGCTGCTCCAAGCCCCAGTGTCCAACGTGGCCTTGATCACTTCCAGAGATGGGCAATCCACAACACACAGATAACCCACAGTGCTCTGATGGCTCTGTTCTCCCTAACTGCTGTTTCCTCACTGTGAAGGGTGACAGTGGAGGCTCTGCCAGCCCAAAAGGAGATGTTCTGTACAGGATGTTTCTGGAGGGATCAGGAAGCATCCCTCTGCCTCAAAGGGATCCCTCTCCTGCATTAACCCTGGATGTCTCCCTAACCAGCCCCAGGGCAGCTGGGGAAGAAGCCAGGCAGTTTCTGCAGGTTTAGAGCATTCATTCATTCAGGTGAAAATCTGAACTTAGGTAAAACAAGAGCTTCTTGCTCTCCCACCTTTTCCCTGCTGCTCTCCTGCAGAGGAGCTGGTTTATGGAGCAGCTCTTACACAAACCATGCTGTGGTCACAGCTGCCTTAGTTTCAGCCACAGTTTAGCAATGACAAAGGGACAAGATGAACTCTTTCCAGCAAGCTTGGCCCTGCCAAAAGATGAGCACAGGAACAAGTGGTTGTGCACGGAGACTGTTCTGTGCTCTGCATCCCTAGTGAGCCAGTGAGGGGCTGTGCCAGCTCCTGCTCACGTGGGGTTTGCCAGAGAGACTCTGCCTGCCCTAGAAATACTCTGTGCTTCCAGCCACAGGCATCCTGAGTTCTGACAGCCGTGCCTCAGAGCCCAGGAATTGCTGTGGGCTGCTCCCTTTGCATGTTCAGACTGTGCATTTCGAGGGGCAGGGAGGAAGCTTTAGAAAAGAGCTCAGCCAAAGGAGTTTGTTACCCAAAACGATGGGTGTGAAATGCCATACACATCGAGTCCTATGCAGAGTTCTTGTAAGACTCTGGATGTTGCCCAGACTCTGATATTTTGGAAAGCAGCAGTGCTGAGCTGAGTGCTGTGCTGGGATCATGTGCTGGCTGTGGGGACACTGTGGAAGGGGCTGGATGGTTTGTGCAGAGGGCAGTGAGTGGGAGCAGACCATGAGGGTTGGTCAGGACTGGTTTAACACCCAGTGCACCGTCCTCTCCCAGGTGGGAGGGGCAATTTTCCGGGAACGTGGAGTCCTGAGTGCATCTGCCTCGAAAGGAGAAGACAAAGGAGCTGCAGGGTGGCAAAGGCAGCAAAGACCGTGCTGGGGATGTTTCTGCTGCTCTGGCTCAGATTTGGGCTCCTGCAGGATGCTCACTCTCTGAGATGTGAACAGAGAAGGGGTGGTGTACCTAAAATACCCTAGCAGGAGGAGAAACATTTCTTGGGCCTCAAATTGAAAAAGGATTTGCTAATGTGACAGTCTGCCTCTTTGCTGGGTTCCAAATTGGAGTTTTCCAGGGAGAAGCTCAGCTGTGCCTGGTGCAGAGGTGGTGTCAGGGACAGCAGCACCTCAGCTGGGCCCTGGGGAAGAGGGGCTGTCGTGTTCCCACTGCTGGAAACTGCTGTGGTTTGTGTATCTGCCCTATATGGCAGGCTGTGCTAATCCCAGAAATCTGCCCCCAGGATTGCCCCGAAATAGCCCAAACCCTCCTTCTTGCAATCCTCTTACCATCTGGGGAGCCAGATAATTTTTCCCAGCCTGATTTAGTTTCTTTAGTTCCAAAGACAGCCTCAACCTTGTGGGCTTTCTGTGTGCATATGTTACCCTTTTGCCTGGAATAACTCTCTAAGCACGTGTTTGGATTTGAATATCCAACCAAAGGCAGACCCTAGTGCTGGCAGACTGAAATTTGTGATGGAGAACGGTGTTAAATTTTAAAAGAAAGTCATTAACTCCCAGGCCAACCAGCTGAATGGGCAGTTTGCTGGAGACTCCAATAAAATTGCAGGTTAAGGTCAGTCCTGGGGTTGGAATGTGAGGAGGAAAGTTGGAAGGAGTTCATTCCTTGCTGTTGCAGGACCACCATATTTTCCCAGCTTACAATTTAATTTGTACCTTCCCAGACTGGATCTCTGCTCCCTTGGAACATTTATATACTGATTTGGATTTGGAGTTTCCCCTTCCTTTGCAGTGGTACCACAATCAAAGGCTCGTGGCAGCTAAATCTCAGCTTGGACACTGAGCAGCTAAAATCTCAGCTTGGACACTGCTGGAGAGGATCCTGACCCTGCGTGGGAGTCATGGAGCTGCTGGGAGAGCCGGGGCTCACGCGTGAGTGCTCGGGAGATTCCCCTCTGCCTTTGCAGCACTGTCCACTGCCCTGGGGGGAGGATGGGTGGATGGGTGGATGGCTGGATGGGTGGATGGGTGGATGGATGGATGGATGGATGGATGGATGGATGGATGGATGGATGGATGGATGGATGGCTGGCTCTGTGGGTGGCTGGTCATGGGAGCCAGATCCTGGTAGCTGGAGGAGATGACGGTCTGTATCTCCCCCATGCCTGTTGTGGGGGGCTGGAAATGCCCAGCTCCACACAGGATCATGTTTGGTCTCAGGGTTCTCTGTGCTGCAGGAGAGAGTGGATTTGAATCCCCTGGGTTTGTGTGTTAGGAGTGATTTCTGCAGCCAGAAAGCCTCAAACCCTCTGGGAGATGGGTGGGGGGAATTTCATGGCCTGGGAGTTCTACTGAGACTCTTTACTCTAATTTTTTTATTATTACTTTGAAAGCCCTGTCCCCTGGGACTCTTTCACCCAAAGCTGTGAGACTGCCTGCTCCAGCTGGAGAGACAGAGCGTTTGTTACTGTCCTGTTTGCCTCTTAAAAGCCTTTTGCAATGAAGGCATGGAGAGAGGAGGTTTTGTGTGAGCCTGAGGAGCTCCTGGGAGACAGGAGGGAGTGTAAACACCTCTGTGTGCTGGGAGAGCTGCGGGTGCTGCTGAGAGGAGCTACACAAATCATGGTGCTGGGGCTGCCGAGGTGCTGTGCTGTCACGGGGACCAGGACACGGCAAGGCTGGGCAGGTACAAACTCTGCTCCTGTTCCAGAGGTTCAGGATACCTGGGATTGTGGAGGGAAATGTTTGCTGTTTGCTCAGGAGGCTGCTTGCTGTTTGTCCTGTGGGCTGAGCTGTGCAGTGAAAAAGGCAATCCCAGATTGGTTTGGTTTTTCCCAGGGGCAAATAAATTTGCTGGGAAAAAGCTTTAATTTTGATGGGTGGCAGATAGAGATCACTGGGAATGTCAGCAAATGGATTCAGCTGAACAAATGAAGAAGAGTTTTTGATTATCCTGAAAGCAGGAACCTTTAGAAGTGCCTTAGAAATTACCCTGGATCCCTGAGCAGGGCCACCCCACCTGTGTGCTGGTTGCTGCTTGTCCAGGACACAGCTTTGGCATCATTTACCTTTGTCTGTGGGGCTCTGGCATCAGCAGAGCTTCTGGGGTATGTGGCCAGGAACAGAGAGGGACCATGGCAGGTTGTCCTTCAACCCTCCTGTCCAGGAGGTGACAGAAGCACTGACTGTGACCCCAGGCACTCCAGGGCCTCTCCAACTGCATTATAAACACATTCATGAGAGAGGGAGTTTGAGCCATTGTGAGGTTTCTCTGCAGACCCCAGGGTTTGGATGATGAGGGGTCCTCAGACCCTCCCTGTGGGCAGGATGGGAGAGCTCTTGGAATATTCTGTAACATAAACACACTTCAGTTCCTCTCTCAGTGCTGCCTGTTGAGGATGGGATGAAAAAGAGGGTGGGATGAAAGGGTTCATGCCCACACCAGCTCTATATCCTCGGCTCTCTTGACTTTCAGCAAGATGTGGTAGAGGATGTGACACCTCCAGTGTCAGCCTGTCATAATTTGGAGGAGCTCTGTCTGATGTTGATGAGCTGTGCTGGAGCTCAGGGCTTTGCTCTTGGAGAGAGCCAGAGCTGCTCCCCTGGTTGTGCCTCTGTCTGCAGGGAGAGCCTGGAGCAGGCCATGGGGATATGTTTTGGAATGCCAGGGTGCAAATATCAACTTGGGCAGCTGGGACAGGCCCCTGTGGGATGTTGTGGCATTGGCTCTGTGCCTGGCCAGGCTGGCTCCTGGTTGGAGAGCCTGCCTGCAGTGCAGGGATTGCTCCTGACTGCTGCAAACGACCCCTTCCCACTCTGTGTTCCCCTCCTTGTGCTTCTGGGTTTTGATGATTGCATTAATCCCTTCCTCAAGGACCTGCAAAGCAGCTGTGCCAGACATGGGAAGCCAGGTTCTTGTTCTGGGCAGAACTGCTTGAGCAGTCTTTCCCCTCCCGTGTCTACCACATTCCACCAGACCTCTCCCTGGGCTTGCTGCTTCAAGTCCCTGGTGGACAGGCACAAGCCTACAGCTGTGGCTTCCCTGTGGGTCACTGGGCCCTGAAGGACTCCAGAGGCTGTGGGGCAGCTCTGGGAGTTTTAGGGCCACCAGGCAGACCAGAGAATTCTGGTGATGCCCAGACTTGCAGGGATCAGTGTCACCAGGCTGCACCTCTGAGGCTGCCAGAGGGGGAATGGGGATCCAGCCTCCCCAGCCTCAAATCCAGCAGTGCTGTGAGAAAGGGCAGATGTGCTGCAGCTGCTGAGGAGCTCCTGGTGCTGTCTTACAGATGCTTCTGCTTGCTGCCATGTCCTGCACTGCTTGTGCATCCCCTGCATTTCCATGAGGGCAGCAAAGGCCACGGCTGTGCTGGGCAAACACACAGCAATTACAGAATAAATCACATCACCTCCTCAACCCCCTCCTGAACCCTGGATTGCAGTGGCTGGAGACAGGGGAGGTGATGGGCAGTTGCAGGAGTGCTGAGCAGCCCAGCTGTGCCCATGGATGGCCCTGGTGTCTCTTCCCTTGGGCTGTGGGTGTAGGGGGCTACAGCAACACAGCATCCATGGGGATGGATCTGGGTGCTTCCCAGAGCTCAAAAAAGGACTCTCACAGGCTGAGTGGGCTCAGCTCTGGGCCTTTTCTGCCCCACTGGTCACTGAGCTGCACATTGCCCTGCTCCCATCCAGACTTGTGCCTCCCTGCTGTGCTGTGGGCAGGAGCTTTGTGTGGGAGCTGGCAGCAGAAACCCTGCCAGGCCTTCCTCAGCGCTGAACACCCCCTGAGGCACCAGACCCTGGGCAGTGCTGGCTGGTTCTTGGCTGGGTGCCTCCCAAGGCCCCTGCAGGGTGCCAAGGTCAGGCTGACACTGCAGGCACAGGCAGCCCCAACAGAGGAGCTCTTTGTCCAGAGGCTTCACAGGCTGCTGGGGTGTTTTTTGTCTCCACCAGTGCCCAAAAGGGCTTGGATTTATGGCAGTGGTACAATAGGTGTCTGTGGCAGTGATGGATTGGGCTGTGCAGAGCATTCCTTCTTCCTTCCCTCCCTTGTTTGCTGTGTGTCCCTCCTGTTGCTTTTCCTTCAGTTTTGGGCAGTTTTGCTGGTGGAAGTTCAGCTGAATCAAACCAGTGCTCCTGCTGAGCTTTTGGGGGAAAGGCAGCTTTTCTAGTGAGCAAAGAGCCTTTCCAAGCTGCTGCCTCTGTCCAGGGGCTGTGACGATGGAGCTGGAGATATTTTGGGGTACCTGGAGACACTGGGCAGGGTGTGGTAGGTGCTGTCCATCCTGGTACACACTGGCATCAAAATCTCAGGTCAGGCTCTTTTGCTTTTACAGCTGCTGTGAGTGTGGCTCCATGAGGGGTGAGGGATGCTGCTCTGCCCCATTGCCCTTCACGGGAGTTCATCTGGGACTGTGTTAAGGGAAGTGTAAAACACCTCAGCTGCACTAATCCCACCCTGCTCATCTCTGTGGAAGAAGCCTGGGCAGATGTTTCTGATTCTGCAGCATTACTGGGCCGTGCTGGCTCCTCTGCCCTGTGCTGTGGCTGGGAGGTCTCTCCAACAAGGCTCCCAGTTCTGGGTTTGTGCACTTTTGTCTGTCTCATCATCTGCCACCTCCTGTGGCAGGTTTTGATGGCTGTGAGCGAGGAGGGCCAGGCTGGGGCTGCCGTGGCTTGGTCAGGGTGCTGGACATGAGGAAAGCATCCAATTCCCCCTTTTGTGGAGCCTCCTCTGAGCCCCCAGCACATCAGCAGGGGTGGGCTGGAGCTGGCTCTGAGCCAGAGTCTTGCAAGAGTGTCCAGCTCAAGGGCCACCCACAGAAGGACAAGGAGCTGTTGGAGAGACTGCAGAGGCCACGGAGCTGCTCCAGGGCTGGAGCCCCTCTGCTCTGGAGCCAGGCTGGCAGAGCTGGGGGTGCTCACGTGGAGAGGAGAAGGCTCCAGGGAGAGCTCAGAGCCCCTGCCAGGGCCTAAAGGGGCTCCAGGAGAGCTGGAGAGGGACTGGGGACAAGGGCTGGAGGGACAGGACACAGGGAATGGCTTCCACTGCCAGAGGACAGCAATGGATGGGAGATTGGGCAGGAATTGTTCCCTGGCAGGGTGGGCAGGCCCGGGCACAGGGTGCCCAGAGCAGCTGTGGCTGCGCCTGGATCCCTGGCAGTGTCCAAGGCAGGGACAGAGCTTGGAACAGCCTGGGACAGTGGAAGCAGGCATGGAACTGGATGGTCTTTAAGGTCTCTTCCAACTCAGACCATTCTGTGATTCTAAGCCTGTCCTGAACTCCCAGTGTCTCAGTGTCCTGTACAGCTGCTTACAGATTAATAACACCCTGGCAGGGCTGGTCATCTGTTTTAAATAAAATTGAGCTGAGCAGAGCCTCTGGGCTGCACTTGATGTGTCAGATGGAAGGGGCTACAGCCAGGGCTGCAGCTGGGGTTCCTGCCGGGGGTGACTCCCTCCGGACGTGGATCTGTCTCCTGCTGTGACACTGCATGAGTGAATTGCCGTCGTTCCTCTGCTCTGTGCTCGCAGGGAAGGCTGGGCAAAGGTGGAGACAAACCCCCGTGCTCGGTAAAACTGAGGGTACAGCAGAGCCTGTGATGTCCCTGGCGTCCCTGCTCCCTGTCCTGCCTGTCCTGCTCTCATCTCCTCTTTTCCCTGGCAGGGACAGGGGACAGTCTCCCGGTGCTGGAGCTCCTGCCAGCAGTGACCAGGGGGACACTCCGGGCTGGACAATCCTCCCCGCGGGGCCGGCAGGGAGCCTCCGGGAGCAGGAGGAGGATCAGCCATGCCCGAGTGAAAGGGAAAGGTGAGTGAAGGGCTGTGGGAGGGGCACGGGGGTGCCCAGCAGCCTGGGCTATACCGGACATCTTGTTCTTTTCCGTCCCGGAGAGTTCTGGGACAGCCCAGCCTCTGGGAAGGGTTTCCCCCCCAAGAAACCATCTCCATCATACCTGCACACCCTCCGGAGCTGGTGCTCAGCTCTGGTGCCTCCCGGTGCATCGCTCAGAGGCGGTGGGTGCATCGCCAGCTCCTGGGTGATGGAATGGGCTCCTCTGGGCTCTTGCAGGTTGACC
>VYXF01006548.1:108508-120082 GCA_013397295.1 Polioptila caerulea | reverse complement strand
CATCCCTGGCACATCCCTGGCACATCCCTGACACATCCCTGGCACATCTCTGGCACATCCCTGGCTCAGCTCTGGCACATCCCTGGCTCATCCCTGCACATCCCTGGCACATCCCTGGCACAACCCTGGCACATCCTTGGCTCATCCCTGGCACATCCCTGGCACATCCCTGGCTCATCCCTGCCCCAGGCAGTCACAGTGGGGCTGAGTGGTGTGGGGGCAGTGTCACGCTGTGGCCGTTGATGTTTAACTGGATGATGCATTTGGCTCCAGGGAAGGGAGAGCAAGGCTGGGGGAAGTCAGGCAGAGGGAATGCAATTTGCCATCCAGATGCTGAACTGCCTCTGCCACTGACCTCACCTCCAGCCTGTATTTCTAGCTCGGGTGTGTTAAAGGGAAAGTGCAATAAACCCCTGCCCCTGTCTGAGGGCACCCAGTGGGTTCTGCCCCACCAGGGGGGATCACCATGTGGAGCAGAGCAGTGTGGGGTAGGAAGATGCCTTCCCTGCTGCTTTGGGATGTGACCATTTCATCTCCTTTCCAGTCATGGAAGCAAAAGGTCTGATGGGAACAGAGTGCCGTGCATGCGACTCCTATGTGAAGGTGAGTTCTCCCAGGGCTTTCTCAGGGAGCTTTGTGCCTTTTTGGGAGAATATTGTGGTTGACTCCTCCAAGCTTGCTCTGCACTGTTTGTCTCTTCCCCTTCCTTCTCCATCCTGCTCTGGAAGAGCATCCCTAGCATGCAGGGAGCTGGCTGAGCTCCTGCCCAGCGATGGACAGCTCATGGGTTTTGTTGGCAGTGTCTGCATGAAGCAGAAAAGGGGAGGACAGGACCCTGCTGAGGGCTGTGTCAACCATTCATTGCAAGAACATCCCAGTGGGTTCCCAAAGCCTGGTGGGGGTGTTTGTGGCACAGAGTGGGTCTCCTGCTGGGATGTGCACAGTGCAGGAAGCAGCTCCCCTGACAGGGGGTGTGAGTCAGATCCCAGCCAGCCATGCTTGTGTACATCACTCCTTGATTTTTCTGCTCTTTTCCCTCCCTCCCCTGCCCCGAGCAGTTTTGTAATGCAATTACCTGACAGGCAGAAGGGTGAAATGATCCCAACCACCCGTGAGCATGGGCTCAGCAGGATCTTTGAGCTTAGCCATCCGTACAAGTGTCTGTGCCAGTCTCCTGCCACGGCAGCTGGGGCTGGTGCCTGCTCTGGGAATGTGCTAACACGCTGCTTGTTCTCCTCCCAAAGATGTCCATTGTGCCAGATGCTGACTGGAAGTGCAGGCAAAAGACGAAGACTGTGCCAGACAGCAAAAATCCTGTGTTCCATGAGCACTTTGTGTTGTGAGTATGGCAGGGCAGAGGCAGCTCTGGGCCATCCCTCAGCACCGTGTCACACACAGCAGTGGGGACCCCGTGCTGCTGTCCCAGGGCTCCCTCCCCACGCCAAGACCCTGTGTTTGCTTTTGCTTTGTGATCTCCAATAAACACTCAGCACGCCTGAGCAGCTCGGCTGCTGAGATGAGGAGTGACAGACATTATTCTGCTGGTTTTTGCAGCTGAAGTGCCTGGAACTTTTGGGCAGAGCTCTGCAGAGCTGTTGGCACACACAGCATGGCAGTGCTGCTCCTGCATGCTCAGACTTTCTTGCTGGACAGCAGTTGCTCAAACACACTCCATTTCCTAGACCTGGCACCTGCAATAGTGTGAATGAGGAAGGTAAAAGGGTTTTCTACAGCTCCAGCATGTCTCTGCATGGGAAAGGAGCTGCATGACTTAGTGTTTGAGTAGAGCTTGTCACTGCTGGCAAAGGAGGCTGTGCCAGCCCTCTGACCCATGCAGCTTTTGATTTGGCACAGGGTGGTGGTTTCAGAGCATGAAATGTGGCTTGTTCCTTGTATTTACCCTTTGATGTCAGATGTGTCTTCCAGCAAGATTATTTCCCCCCTGAAACTGCATGAGTGGTGTCCCTGCACCTGCCCAGGAGAGGTCACATCCCCTTGCAGGTGTCTGTCAGGAATGAGCAGATTGGTCTTTGGGGAGGTGCTGCAGTGTTCTGTGCAGAGACTGGAGGAGAAGACCTGGCTGTGAGGAGGCTGAGGAGTCTGTGGCTGTGAGGGCAGCCCTTGCTGGGGGCTGCTGGGGAGGCTGATGGGCTGTGCTCTCTTCTTACAGCCCAGTGCAAGAGGAGGATGAGCAGAAGCGTCTCCTGGTCACAGTCTGGAACAGAGAGAGGAATTCCAGGTAAGGGGCTGCCAGCTGTCATAGGATCCTTTTCAGATGGGGCTGTGGTGAGAGACCCTGCCCCTGCTCTGGTCACCCCATGTGAGCTCCTCTAGGGCCCTGGGCCCCGAGGGCCAGCCCTGACCTCAGGGCTGCCCTGCTCAAGGGCTTGGGCCAGGGCTGTCCTGCCCATTTGTGGGCAGCCAGTGCTGGTGAGCATCATGGGCAGGAAACCCTGCCTTTGGCACTCTGTTGCTGTTGCTGCTGCTTGGTAGCCATCAGCTGGGCCAGAATTTAAAGCCCTGCAGCCACTCGTGCCTGCACTGCTGGCCAAAGCCAGGTGGGGCTGGAGTGGGCTGGGACCTCCCCTCCCTCTGGGGACAAAGCAGTGGGGGGCACCGAGGGGCCTAGCACCTTGCAGGCTGTGCTTCCAGCACAGGCAAGTGCCACCTGCCTCCTTGGCCGAGCTCCTGCCAGCACCAGATGGGCTGGAGGTGAGCAGGGTGCTTCAGCCCAGCTCCTCCTTGCCCTGCTGCAGCTGAGCCATGTGTCACACCATGTCTGCTCAAACCACGGAGCAGGGGCACGTCCTGGGCACTGCCTGGTGCCCAGCATGGGCAGGGATGGTTGGGGGCTCCCTGGAAAGGGATGCAAGGGGGGATCTGGTGCTTCAACAGGCGTGTGCTGACCGTCCCTGAACTCTGGCTGTCCTGCAGGCAGAGTGAACTGATTGGCTGCATGAGCTTTGGTGTGAAGTCCCTCCTGTCCCTGGACAAGGTATGTCTGTGTCCCAGTGCAGGGTGTGGGGCTGGGGCCTGGCTCTCTGGGGTCTCTGGGTTCGGTGGGTGGATGAAAACAGGCTTTTCCCATGGAAGGGAAAGGTGCCTCAGGGGTTCCCTGCTCCCGTTCCCAGTGTGGATGGCCAGAGTGAGACTGGAGTTGGTTGTTGGAGATGGGTGGGGAGGCTGTCAGGGGAGGGATCCTGGCACAGGGGATGTCTCTCCCTTCGGCTGGGGCACAGAGTGGCAGTGACTGGAGATGCACAGAGGTGTTCCCAGCACATGCTGGCTGCCCAGTTTGCAGGGGGGGACACAGGACATGGGGCCAGCCTGGCATGGGTGACATGTGACACGTGGGTGGGCGGGTGTGATGGTGGGGCACATTCAGGAGTCTGCCTGATTCCCAGCAGTGTGCTGATGGGCAGAGGGCAGACACAGAGGGCTTTTGGCAATTCCTGCAGGAACTCTGTGCCAGAATCCCTGTCCCTGCTGTGGTGGGTTTGCTCACAGTGCTGCTGCCCCAGCCTGGCTGCTGCTCGTTAGTACAGCTGGCTCTGCCTTCCTCGGGCAGGGCTCCCGTGGCCAGCAGCTCATAGTGACCACCAAAGTGTGGGAATGCTTCATCCCAGTGGCCAGCAGGGAGGGATATCTCGGCAAGCTGGCAGGAAGTGTTAATGCATCCCCTGAGCTCACAGAATCACAGAATATCCTGGCCTGGAAGGGACCCACAGGGAGCTTTAAGTCCAACTCCTGCACAGACAATCCCACCCAGTCCCTGAGAGCATTGTCCAAATGCTCCTTGATTTTTTAAATTTCCACACCTAGGTGTGGACATTTTCTTCATAGCAGGAGACTAAAAAGGAGCTGTTGGTGGCCATGGCCTGAGAGGTGGGTGAGAGGTGGCTTAAGCATGGCCTCCTCTGAAATTTGGACAGGTGAGGTGCAGCTTTTTTAAAACAGTGTGGTGCTCCTGGGACCTCAGCAAGGCTGAGATGAGGTCCTGTCCCCTGGCTGCTGCATGAGACTGCTGGATATCCCTCTAAAAACCTGGAATCTTTTGGCTTCAGTGTTGCTCATTCCCCCCTTGCAGGGAGGATGGAATTTTAGCTGTTGCTGAGAGAAGGACTCTGTGTGTGTGTGTGAGCAGGTCTGGGCACCTCTGCATGCTGTAAGTGGGGCAGCTCCTGCCCTGGCTGGGTGAAATGGGGCAGCTCCTGCCCTGGCTGGGTGAAATGGGGCAGCTCCTGCCCTGGCTGGGTGAAATGGGGCTGAGCATCATGCACAGCTGCTTCCCTCCCCACAGGAGATCAGTGGCTGGTATTACCTCCTTGGGGAGGACCTGGGCAGGACCAAGCACCTGAAGGTGGCCATGAGGAGGCTGAAGCAGAGCACAGGTGTGTCCCACCACAGGAATGTCCCAGGGGATGGCGAGGCTTGGAAGAGGAGTCAATCCTGTGTCTGAGCTTGTGTGTGGAGCACCCTCAGCCCCACTGCCCCCTGTGCCTCCACGGGCACTGCTCAGCCCTGTGGTGCTCAGTGGGCTCTGACATCCCAAAATCTTGTGAGCTGGAGATCCTGGCTGGTTCAGCAGTCCCTGCTCTCCCTTTTGGCCTCACTTCTGGGGCTCTGTGGGGACCCCAACACTGCAGCCAGATCTCTCCCTCTTGCTTGGCTTGTCCTCATGCTGCCTCCTGCCTCTCAGACTTGGGGTCCTTGCTGTGGCCACACTCTCTTTGCCCCTGGGGTCTGTGCTGCAGGGCTGGGAGCTTTTTCTCCTGCCTTGGTCTTGCAGTCCTGCAGGGTGTGGAGGTGCAGAGGCTGGCACAGGGCAGGGTGGGGCAGCAGTGCCTGTACCAGGTGTGCAGCTACCCCGAGCTGCTGCCTGGAGGGGATGTGCCCATGACATACAAAGGCCTCATGTGCAGTGTGGGATTGTCAGATGTGCTGTCACACTGATGGGGCCTTTATCTTTTAAAAAATTCTTTTTAAAATCATTTCAGAAGTCAAGCCAGGAAGTCAAAGTGCAGCCCAGGAGAGCCAGGACGCTGTGACCGTGCAGCAGCTGAAGGTGGGTGTGACAGGGCTGTGACCCACCAGCACGGGGAAGATGTGGGGTCGGGTGCCTGCCTGAGGGGTTTGCAGATGAACCAAGGGACCTCTCAGTGTCTTAGTGAGGTGATGCTGAGGGGAGGGAGCTCTGTCACTTCCCTGTCACACTGTGGCTGTCACAGGCAATTTGTTACCTCAGTCAGGCCCCAGCTGGTGGAGGGGGTTGATTTGAGTGTTAAACCCTATTGCCTCAGGGACCTCCTGTTTTTCTGTATTCCCACTCAAGACAAAGCACCAGCACTGCCTGGAATGGCAAGGCTGGGGCTGGCAGCTCCTGCCCCACCAGCATCGGGCCCTGCCCGGCTCCGTGGCTCCTTGGACACGTCTGCTCCTCTCCTCCTTCCAGGACCGTGTGCTCTGGGAAGGGAAAGGCCCATGGTGGAGCCTGGGTGATTTATAGGAGAGGCAGGGATGGGAAATGGGAACGCAAACACATGGTTTGCATCGGAAACGGGGCTCGGGCGGCCCCGTGATTTATCTGTGCCGAATTCCGCCCTGCGCTTCCCTCAGCTGCATTTGCAGTTATTTGTTTTACAGCGCAGGGCTGAGCAAGACAAATAAAGCCAGCGCCCCTCTCCTCCCTTCCTCTCCAGCAGTCGCCACTGACTTGAAAGGTGGTGGCTGGGAAGGAAGGCTGCTCCTCCTCCCAGGCCCAGCTCCAGCTCCAGCCTGGGGGCCTGGCTGCCCAGGACAGTGCTCTGGTGGCTCTGTCACCACAGTTCCCCTGGGAGCACTGAGGCTCCTCAGCTCCCTCCCTGGCCCTGCCACCCTGGCTACTGTGCAAGATAACCTGGATTTAGGGTTCCCTCCAGCCTTCCCTCCTTTTTCATCCCCCTGCAGGAGTGTAGAGATTGTCTTCTTCTCTGTTGGAACCCCATCTCCAAGGAGTTTTGCCCAACTCTGGCAGTGGGACAGCTGAGCCTTGCTGGGTATCCTGCTGCTGGCTGTGCTCAGAGTTCCTCTCGGCCTTTAATTCCCAAATTTCACCATGGATGCAGCTCGGTTGTCCTCAATGCTCCCCCCTCCATGACTTTATGAGCACAAAGCATGGGGACGTGCATATCCTCTGGGTCTGTGCTTTCAAAAACAAACTCTGCTTTTTCCTTTTTTTTTTTTTTTTGACTTCTATAAACTCAAACCTCTGATTTTTTTATGAGCGGGGAGTCGTGTCTTTCATGGAGCAAGGCTCTCACAGCTAGTGCCTGTGAAACGCCGCTCAAACATCCTCCAAGTGTTTGTGAGAACGTCGCAATAACAAAGTGCTCCGTGCGCCTGAAGAATGCCACGGGAACAAAAGCCACATCAACAGAGCTGGGACTAGGGAATACTAAAGAGTTGACAGGAATTTTAATATAAAACTCTCTCCCTTCCTCGTCAGTGAGGGTTTTCAGGAAGCCTCTGGCTTATCGTAAAGCGGCATACAGCGCTCACAGGGGCCGGGGAGGTGAAAGGTGGCTTCCTGCCATTCTTCTCGGGAGCTGGGTTCCCATGGGCGGTCATGCCAGTTTGACTGGGGCTCCTTCCACGGCCGCGCGCTGCGAGGAGTCCGGGATCGCTGCGGGAGCCGCGCGGTTTTCATGGGCTGGCGGCGACTCGGGGGTGGCAGCCATGAACCGCCTCAATGGACTCTGCAAGGTGTGCTCGGAGCGGAGGTACAGGCAGGTCTGTATCTCCCCTGGCACGAGCCCCCGTGCCAGCTGAGGCTGCAAGCCTGGGGTAGATTTCTGAGGGTCTGGGAATTCTCTTGCCGTGGCCGGGCTCTGTGGGTGCTGCTTGTGAGGCATCGACTTGATATCGTTATAATTTGTAAATGATAGCGAGGATAGAAGGAATGCATCTGCACATGGGTGCCTGTGGCTGGCCTCTGCCTGGTGCTGCAGTGGAGGAATGGGCAGAGAGGGGTGCTTTTGAAATATGTATGAATTATTAAAATATATAAATACATGTAAATATAAAAAAAATATTACTGTACAACTTGCAGGTAGGATGCTGATGGTAACCAGTGTTAAGCTGCTAGGTGTTTCTTAATTTCCCCCTTATTAGAGAAGAAGCAGGCCCAGCAGGCTGCTACTGTCTCTTTTTAAATGATTTTAGTGGTTTTGGGAGCCAACAGCACTTGTTTCCTGAGGAGTAGCTCGCTGTGCTGGTTCCAGTTCTCCCAGTGCACAATGCCAGGTGCTGCTTTTCCATGTGCAGGTCCCAGTCTCCTGCATTTCAAAGAAATATTCTCTCTGTGGTCTGGATTGGGACTCCCAGCTCAGGATCAGCTTCTCCCTGTGCTCCTGAGCTCATTGTTCAGGTTATTCCAAAGCTGCTGTGGGGGACAGCAAATATTGGGAATTACAAAAGCAGCAGAATTCCAAACCCAACTTGCCCCCTTCTTGCCAGGGCTGTGGTGACCATCTCATGCAGGAAAGCTGCTCTGCCTTGGCCGAATAACAACTGACTCTGCTTTGTCTCTTAGACCTCCTCGGGTCTTTATTTTATATATTTTATTTTCCTCTGCGTTTTTTGGCAAAGTTTGGGGACAGCAAGCCTCCTCACTCAAATCCTAGGTCAGAGCAGATGCTTGTAGTTTTTTAGTTCTGTGCATGGCAGCAAAAATGGGCAAAAAATGGGCAATCACTGCCTGTGGTGGCCATGGTGGTGAGAGCTGAGGAGCATCAGCAGGGAGAAGCTGCTCTTGAGTGGCACAGGGCAGGTGGAGGGCAAGCTCAGGGAGAAAGGGTGGGAGACCTGACACAGGGGAACCTTGGGCTGGGAAGTGCCCGTGGAGTCTCCGTGGTGGGAGAGATGCTGGGCTGGCTCCTGAGGTGCCAGTGGTTTGTGTTGGAGATGAAATCGTAGGATATGGAATATCCTGAGCTGGAAGGGACTCACAGGGACCTTGGAGTCCCACTCCTGGTTGGACTGGGCTGTGAGGTTTGTTCAAAGGTGCAGAGGAAAACGGCAAACTCCAGGGAGAAAAACAGTCAGTGTAGTGGGACTGCATCTATGTTTTGATCCTGCCAGAGCAAGCCAGTTTCTCTTTTGAAGCCTGATTTATGCTGAGCAATCATGCAGGGATAAGGTGCAGGGAAATGAAATTTCACTGCCTTTTCCCTCTTGTGGTAAAGGAGTGAGCAACCATATCACCTCCTTGGCAACTTCTGCTGAATTCCTCATCTTCCTTCTGCCTGTTTGTTCTCAAAATAATACAGGTCATATGTTGGATTTCTAATTTTCTTTTCTCTGTCAGTAAAACAAGCATCTTGACTAATGTCTTGGGGGCTAATCAGGTATTTACAGGATCTGTCACGCTGAGCTGCTGCTGGAAGCCAACATCAAAAAATAAGCATAATTTTATTAATAAGCTCAATGCTCCTCAAATCATGAGGAGAAGTGAGCCTAAATCAACCCAGCATCCATCCTCTCCAAACTCAGTGAGGGAAAACACACTCAGCCCAGGGAAGGGGGTGATGCACACAGATGTCTGGAGGACAGGAGCGTGCTGAGCTCGCAGCTCCCTCCGGAGCAGGGGAGTGCTGCTATTTCTGTATTCTCCAACAGGAAATGAAATGTTTAAGTGACTTGCTTAGAGAAGTCAGTGTCAGGGACAGACTGCCAGGTTTTCCTTTCCAGTAGCTTCTCAGACCTTTTCTTACACTTGGAAGGGTTGGGAGCAGAATGTGTGCTAAATAAATATTCCTTTTGTGGCATTCCAGAGACCCTTGGCTCGAACTGGCACTGCCTTTTAGCTCCCTTTCCACCCGTTATCTGTGGGGCTCGCAGTGACAGCCCTTCCCCATCTCTAAAATGCCGTGTGCCAGCATTTCCAGAGGCTGTGGGGCAGGGTGGGAGTGAGGGGGGATCATCACACACAGTGGCTGCTCTCCCACCTGACAGGCGGCTCCGGTGTCTCCCTGCAGATCACGATCCCTCGGGGCACTGATGGCTTTGGCTTCACAATCTGCTGTGACTCCCCTGTCCGTGTGCAGGCAGTGGACTCTGGTAAGAGCTTGGATCCTTTTCATCCCTCTTGATTTGAATGAATCATTGCTCCTTTTTTTGCTTCCCAGAGCTGATTGTGTTTCTGGAGCTCCCATGCCTTGCAAGACTCTGGGTACCTCCAAGAAACTTCTTTAAATGAATTCTCTGTTGCCTCTAATGATGTCAGAGGCCACTGGGTTAGCACTGTGTCACTATTTTGGCAGTGTTTTGCAGTAATTTGCAGAGATTTTGTTCCCTTCCCTCTCCGACCTGAGAACTGTCTGTCTGGTTGGGTGACCTTCGGAAATCATTTTGAGGGAAAACAGGTCAGAGGGGAGCAGGATTGTGGGAATCTTCAGTTTCCTGAGTAGGTCCTCTTGCTGTGGCCCTGTGGGATGGACTGATGTCTCCAGTGGCTTTATTGCTCCCCACTGCACTCCAGGAAACATGAGAAGTTTGTGCAGTAGCTCTGAGGGAGCACAGATGGCTCCATCCTGGTGCTCTGTGTGTGAATGTGCTGCAAGATGAAAAAATGCTCCAGGTTGGCTGACCCCAGTTCATTTTCAGGTGTGGCTGTCAGATGGGGTTTGGGGGAGTGAGTGGTGTGAGCTGTGGGGCTCTCTGGGAGTCTCCAAGCTCCAGGGCTTCTCCTCTCCCGTGCACTTGGCCTGCTGCCTGGCAGGTGACTGGGATTTGTCCCTCTCAGGTGGCCCAGCAGAGAAGGCAGGTCTGCAGCAACTCGACACGGTGCTGCAGCTGAACGAGCAGCCTGTGGAGCACTGGAAGTGTGTGGAGCTGGCACACGAAATCCGGTGAGTGTTCCCCAAGAACCCCAGGGCAGGGAGAGGTGGTTTGAGGGAGCCCAGGGCAGGGCAGTGGCAGCATTCAGTGACTGTGGGAAGGGGAAAGCTCTGAGGGACGCAGGACACTGCAAAAGTATTCCCTGCAGGAGAAGGAAGGATGCAGGAAAGAATTCTTTGGAGGGGAAGGAAGGATGGAGGGGCTGGGGAGCACAGGAGAGGGGCAGAGGCTTTGGAGGGAGGAAGGGCTGCAGGGCTCGTGCCGGGTGCTCCAGCCCTGATTTGCCCACCCCACCCCTCCCAGGAACTGTCCCACGGAGATCATCCTCCTGGTGTGGAGGCTGGTGCCTCAGGTGAAGCCGGCCCACGAGGGCATGACCCGCAGGTCCTCCTGCAAATCCGCCTACGACCTGCAGTCCCCGCCCAACAAGCGGGAGAAGAACGGCCCCGCGCAGGCCGAGCAGCGCCGCAGCTGCCACATCCTCTACGATGGCACCGACGGGCTGGGGCTGCACACCTGGGACAGGTACACGGAGCTGGGCAAGCGGGGCCAGAACACCCTGCCAGCCCTGTCCCGGGTGCCCTCTGCTGCAGACCAGAACTACATCATCCTGGCTCCTCTGAACCCTGGCAGCCAGGTAAGGCTCAGGGTCTGCCCGTGGCTCTGTGCTACAGCCTCTCCTGGCCCCTGCTTCAGTCGTATCCAGCATCACCTCGAAATATTTGCCAATTTTACAAGCCATACCTCTGTCCCTTGGTGGAGCTTTCACTGTTTTCCTTGAACATTTCCCTGCTGCCTCCCCTCAGGGCTCACCCCTGGGATATGGGGAGGATGCAGGGAGTGTTCCCACTGCACAAGACCACACTGCAAGTCATTGCTCTCATTTTCCACTGCAAAAATGTTTTTTCCCCTCGCTCAAGTGCTTTGGCTTGGCTGGGTTTGCATGTTAACTTTTGTAGTTGGTTGTTGTCACTGTACCTGAAGCCTGCTGCAGGTGACCGTGTCCCCTCTGTCCCTTACAGCTGCTGAGGCCTGTGTATCAAGAGGACAGCCCTACTGTGGGTAAGTTGTCCCTGTGCTGGGAATGCTGCTCAGAGCATCCAGCTCTAAGCTGGTCTTCCTGGCACCATCAAATCCTTGTCCCAAGCCCCGCAAAGGGCTCCTGGTTTGGGGCTGGAGCAGCAGCCCACAGATTTTGGGTGGGATCGTCCTCCCTCTGTAGCTCAAACCCAAAAGCAGAGGGGAGGTGGCTCTGGGTGAGCCTCCTGTGAGAAAGTCTGTGGGAGCTCACAGAGGGCTGCTGGGGGACTTCCCAGCAGGGGCAGGGTGAGAGCATGAAGTGTGAGAGCTCTGAGCATCGTGGTTCCCCACGAGTCCGTGGGCCTGTCCATGACGTGTTTCCCTTCTCATCCATGGGGCCTTGCTGGGAGAGCTGATCCCCTGAGACTCCCTTCAGTGCCACAGGAGTGAGGGTGCCTGTGGCTCACATCAGTGCCAGCAGTAGTGCAGCTGGTTGTGCCAGGTTTGGGGAATATTCAAGCCCTGGGCTGCTGCAAATTCTCTGGTAGTCTCTGGGCCAGCTCTCCTCAAAAAATAAACATGAAACATAAACTCATTACATAAACCATACCTGTGACAGGTGTGTGTGGGGTGCCTGGGGCTCCCTAGGGATGGCTGGACTTGTGGGAGGAGTGGGCT
>VYXF01006548.1:86563-101687 GCA_013397295.1 Polioptila caerulea | reverse complement strand
CCCAGCCCGGACTCTGCTGCTGTCAGAGGAGCTGCTCCTTCACGAGAGCAGGAACAGGACTACACAGGTAAAACTCTTCCATGTTGTCTGAGCTCTCCAAACCTGCTCTTCTACTTTCTTACACAGAGGATAGAATCATAGAATCACCATGCTTTGGGTTGGAAGGGACCTTAAAGCCCATCCTGTCCCACCCCTGCCATGGCAGGGACACCTCCCACTGTCCCAGGCTGCTCCCAGCCCCAATGTCCAGCCTGGCCTGGGGCACTGCCAGGGATCCAGGGGCAGCCACAGCTGCTCTGGGCACCCTGTGCCAGGGTCTGCCCACCCTGCCAGGGAACAATTCCTGCCCAATATCCCATCTAACCCTGCCCTCTGGCAGTGGGAAGCCATTCCCTGTGTCCTGGCATTCCACCCCCTTGTCCTTGTCTTCAGCTCTCCTGGAGCCCCTTTAGGCACTGGAGGGGACTTCAGGAGGGACTGGAAGGGACATCTCATTACATTGAGAAGGGAAATGTTTCATTGTGCAGTAATATGGTACTTGGAAAGGTGTCTGGACAGTTTATTGTGGGATAAACTAAATATCAAAACTGTTCCATGCTAGAAATCGTCTGTTGTTCCTGTTGCCTTTGGGCTCACAGGGAGGAAACTGAGCGTGGCAAATGCACCTCAGTGACAGCCCAGCAGACTCAGGAGGAGGGGGTTAAGGATATTTTGTGCCAGTTTAAAGCACAGAATGACAGAATGGTTCAGGCTGAAAGGCCCCACTGGAGGCCATCTAGTGCCATCCCCTTGTTCAAGGATCCCCTGAAATCAGGATATGTCCACGTGGCTTTGCAGCTTCTCTAGGGAAGGAGAATCCACAACTTAGAACTAGAACCAGACAGAGAAGTTGCTACAGCTGTTCTCAGAATTTCAGTTCCTGAAACTGCTCACATGTGCTGTCCAAATTCCTCTCATTATTCTTACTTCAACTTTTCTGCCATGTTATTGGAGAGCTGTTGTTAATCTAGGGACACAACAGGACTTTGGCACCCTGTGGATGAGACAACTTTTACCATCCAAACTGGGAGAGTTTGGATGTGTTGATCACATTTGCTGCTGGCTTCACTTGCATCCAACTGCAAAGTCTGCAAACCCTTGGAATTTGGGAGAGAGGCAGAGCCCACTCATGCACGGCTAACCAGTGCCATTTCTTCTGGGGTAGTTTCAGAGGACTCACAGAGCAATTTGGGGTTGAATTCAGTTGGAGTGAACAATGTGTCATCTTCACACATCTGCAGAGGAAGTTATACTTCACTCATTTTAGTTTCTGGGTGGCCAATAGCAGAAGCCAATAGCCTTCCCAACACTGGCCAGTACAAACCAGTAGAGGATTGTGCTGAGTGACTCCTCTCTCTTTCTGGTTTTCATTGTGTAACTCATCCCCTGCTTTGATTTGAGTCACTTTTTTTTCTGCCAAAAAGTACGTGAACATCCATCAAAGTACATGAAAAATTCCATGATTGATTAGAAAACTTGGCACTAACTTGTAACCAAACCCCTTTCCCTGTTTGTCCTGCTGTCCTGTGCTGCTCAGGGTCTTCTGGGCACCTGCAGGAATGAAATCCAGGTAAACTGCTGGTTGTGTGGCACAGCTGTGCTGGGTGGCTTGGGAGTACAGCTACAGTCAGGGAGCTCCTCCTGGGTGGGTTGGAGGTACCTGCCTTCAGGTCACACTCAGATATTTGGAGTGGCAGCCAAATGTAGAATATTTATGGGTAACGAATGCTGTTTGAAGCCTGGGTGGGGTATCTGTGCATGTAGGGGTGATGAAGAACCCCAGGACAAGTGTGTTTGTGAGAGGAGTCTGCTGTGAAGAGCAGAGACCCCACTGTGGGCAGGGTCAGGAGGAAAATGTCTCAGGGAAAGGACTCTGCTTACGATGCTCTTGGGATGAGCCTGGAGCTGGGAAAGGATTTCCCACTTGGAGCTGGTGCCAGGAAAGGGCAGGATGCTGGCCAGGAATGTGGGGCAGAGTTTGGTAATGCTGAGGCTGTGGTGTCTGGGTGAGCTGGCACAGGGCAGGGCAGGAGGGGCTGAGTCAGTAGGGTGAGAAATGAGAAGTGGTGAAGGGAAAAACCTCGTGGTGCTGAGCCATGCTGGCAGTGGCAGTGGAGATAGCAATGCTGGGCTGTCACCCGTGGCCCTTGGGAAGGCTCTCTCATGTCTGACAGTGTGGCATGGCCTTGTGGAGCTTCAGGGAACCCATGCAGGTCTCTGGAATGCCAGGCTCCCATTCTCCAGCAGAACAGGGCTGTCTGCTGTGGTTGTGCTGGGCTGTGAGAGGAGAGAGCCTGAACCTCTGGAGCTAGCCAGACCTAAACCAGCCTGGACAGAGCAGAGCTTCCCCTGGTGCAGGAGGGCTCTGACTCCTCTCTTTGCTGGACTTGAGTTCTTTCCCTCTCCAGCCTTCTCTGATGCCTGGACAGAGGCTCTCTTGTGTCCAACCAGTCCTTTCTTCCTTGCTCCATGAGGTTTTCTGTTTTCCCACTGCTCTTCCCACACAGCCTCTCTCAAGCTGGGCTCCTGTGGTTTGCAGGACTATTCTCTGTGTGTTATTAATGTGCTTTGCCTGAGAGGCTCAAGAGAGGAGGGCCTGGTGCCTGAGCTGGAGGTCCTGCTCCTTTCTTTTTTTGCTAAACCCCCAGAATCTTCTCCCTGAGGCAGTTCCCACATCAGGCACTGCATCCTTGGCCCTGAGCAAACTCTCTTCCATCTCCTGAAGGAGTCAACCTATCTCTCTGGAGGCCTGCCAGGGTCTGTCCTTTCCCTGACCTTACCTCTGGGGCAATCCTTATTCAGGCCTTAATCACCTCCTGTCTAGACTTTGCTGCAATTCCCGCTTTTATGGTCTCCCGAAATCCCTCCAGCCTGTGGAGTGCCACAGGAGCCAGCGGGCGATGGCACACGAGGTGTCCAACGTGGGCTTTGGCTGTGTCCATCCATCTCCAATGGACCTGGAGGCCTCCCAGAGCCCTGAGGTGTCTGCTCAGTGTGGGCCATGCTCATGCCCTTCTCATCCCTCCTTCCTGCCACTCTGGCAGGGTCTGCAGGTCAGGATGGGCCTTCTGGACTCCTGGAACTTCATGGATGGGCTTAGCTGGGTTTATGCTCTTCCCTGCAGAGCAGGAGGCTTTCTCCTCTTTCTCTCTTCAAGGCTGCATTTCTGGGCACCTTTTCATAGTAATTTTGTTGCCACCTTTTTCTTTCCAAGGTGTGATGTTGGCTCCCTCCTGCCAGGGCAGGGCTCAGTGGCAGTCTCAGGGTTATCCCCTCTGGGGCAGCATGCTGGCCCACTGCTCCTACCTTCCCTCTTGGCTTTCAATTCCTTCTGTTTTCCCTCAGAAAACTCTTTAAACGTGTCCCTGTCTCCTGTGCCAGTGCTTTGCCAGTTATGTCCTGTAGCTGCTCAGGTCCCTCAGCAGAAGAGGCTTTGCTGTTTGCCATGGTGCAGAGCACACCCAGATGAGCAGTGTGGAGACATCACAGTCTCTATGAACAACTCTTCCCCCTGTAAAATCTGCTCACACCCCAGTAAAAGGTCTATGTGACAATGGCCATTTGGCCCCGATCACTCCATCAATAACTCAGGGTGCCCATTTCTGTCTTCAGAGAGTCCTTCTGTCCTGTCAGCTCTTGTATTTCTGACTTTGGAGTAGGAAATTACCCCTGGTAAATACCCAAAGCTACTTTGACCCTCCAAGGAGCAGCTCTGGTGAGTTCTGTGACTTGCCTGGGTGAGCCCAGACGTTGTGTTTGTTGTTTGTTTGCTCTTGGCATTTGTGAGCCCTGTGGTTTTTCTGGGTAGATCTGTTTGCCAAGGGCTGTTACAGACAGGTCACAGCCCGTCAGTGTGTGATGGTAGCCCAGGGCAGAGCTCCACGTTACTCCTCCAGTCTCCCCTTATCCCTGCTGCCCCTGGGTCAGTCCTGAGTCCCCTCCTCAGCTCTCAGGTGGGGGATGTGTCCAGCTCCCAGCTCTGGGTCTGCCAGAGCCCCACTGTGCTGTGCTGCCTCTGCCGCTGCAGGTGGAAGGGGCACTTTTGTTTTTCCTCCCGACAGCCTGGAGGACCAGAGGGACCTCTGCCAGCTACTCTCAGATCAAGTGTCTTCCTGGAAGCAGCATCTGATAGAGATGCTCTTCCAGAACCTGCACTGGATGTGCTTTTACCTTCTACATCCTGAACACAATCCATCCCATCTTCCTGTAAAAGCTCAATGTTACCTGTGAATACTTGGTCATGTAATTCCATTTCCAAGATTCCCTATTGAAACTTGGTTTGTTTTGAAGTGATTTTCCTGCTGCTCCCATCCCAATCCTTTTTCTACCTTTTAAATTTCCACAGCTAGTAGGTTTTCAGTTTCTTCCCTCCACTTCTCTGTAACTATTAGCTGATCATGCTTTTATCTCCCTCACTTTGGGTTGCTATTCCCAAAATCCCTTCAGCATCTCTCCTTGGGGTTGAGGCAACTGAGATGACACTAGACATATTCCAGAAAAGTTACCTTTTGGCACAAGGTGGGCATGGGATGAAGGTTATAGTGCAGTTTCTATCTGGTTATTCCTTGTATTACCAAAGAGATCAGAAGCAATGAAGAGAGTGGATGTGGGCACTAGGCCAGCAGAGTGCTGAGAGCAGAGGAAGGGATTTTCCAAATAACACAGAGAAGAACAGCCCCTCCCTGGTTTCACTGTCAATTAAAGCTCCACCAGCAACTTTGTACTTACTGAGAATCCCACAAAAATGAACTTGCACTGCAAGGAGAAATCTTGTGGCGAGGGCTTGGTTTTGAATTCGGAGCCAGATGCTCTTCCCTGATGTGACACTCCTCAGCATGTGATAACTGTTACCCAGCTTGCCCTCCTCAGGACGTGTCCATCAGCCACAGACACAAATTGTGCTGTCAGCTGGGACTTGGTCCCTGTGGGAGCAAAGTCACCTCTCTGTGCTCTCTCCCACCCCTCTGGGACTCTGGGCGTTGTCTCCTTTTCCAAAAGCATTGCTAAAAGGCCACAAACCCTTCCTTACTGTGGTTCAGTGTTGCAAAGCTTTCCTTTTGCTGTGGAAGGGTTTTGGGGGGCACCCCAAGGCCCTCACCCTGAGCAGGCCTGGCACCCACTGTCCCACTGTGCCATTGCCACATTGCAGCTGCTCCCTGGCATCTCTGGTGACCAGGGACAGCACCCAGGGAACGGCTGGAGCTGGGCCAGGGCAGGCTCAGGCTGGAGCTCAGGGCAAGGCTCTTCCCCCAGAGGGTGCTGGCACTGCCCAGGCTGCCCAGGGAATGGGCACGGCCCCGAGGCTGCCAGAGCTCCAGGAGCCTTTGGGCAGCGCTGCCAGGGATGCCCAGGGTGGGATTTTGGGGGGTCTGTGCAAGGCTGGGAGTTGGACTGGATGATCCTGGTGGGTCTCTTGCAGCTCAGGATAGTCTATGATTCCATGGCTCTGTGATCTTTGAGGCCTTCTGTGTGCCCCAGCTCCTGGAGGGCAAGACAGGCTCCCACCTCAGCTATGGCACCAAGCTGCTCATCCCTGGGAGGCTTTGGGTCCAGGATCTCCAGTGCAGTGCAGAAACTCATCCTTATTTTAAAGGTCCCATTAATCTGAACTGATTGGACTGGGGACCTTAGGCAAGGCTTTTCCCACTGGTCTGGAGCACTGGGACACTTGAGGCACTGCTTGAGCAGAGTTCTGGGCAGACACTTGGGCTGGTATTTCCTTTCCACCCCCATCGTGGTTTGAGGTGTCAGGTTTGTCCCCTGCAGCTGCTCTCTGTGGGTCCTGCTCCTGTGAAAACCAAACTTTACTTTCTCACTGAGAACAGTGAGAAACTCCTCCATGAGGGTGATCAGAGTGATCAGATTTGCTTTCAGGCTGCAACTTCTGCAGTGTGCTGGGATTAGTTGGCAAATTATTCCCTCCTCCTGCTCTGATTTGTAACTCCTTTAAGTGGGAAGTGACAGGAGGGAGCAGAGGGTGTGTTTGTGTGGTGTGGAACTGTTGGGCAGGTTTCTCCCTCCTGTCACAGGACTCCACAAGCCTCAGGAAGTGGCTGCCAAGTGAGGGGAGCCTCATCAGAAGCTCGCTGGGTGCAGCAGCCATCAGCCCCTTGGGAAGGGTTGTCTAGGCTCCCTATTGAGGCTGGTGCCTCTCCCCAGGGCAGAGGACATTTCCAGGACTGTCTCAGTGCCAAGAGATGAACTCCCTATAGCCTCTCCTTTGCTGCTCCTGTGCTTCCAGGTGACTCTCTTTGTCTACTCCGACCTGCTGCTCTTCACCAAGGAGGATGAGCCCGGGCGCTGCAACGTGCTGAGGAACCCCCTGTACCTGCAGAGTGTAAAGCTCCAGGAGGGTGAGTGTCTGCAGCAGCAATTGGAGGCATTTTTGGGGTTTTCTGGCTGCCAGCTGCAAGTTTCTGGCCAGCAGCAGGAGATCACCCTGCTGTCCTGTGGCTTCCAATGCCATCCAAACAGTGCTTCCAGGTCATCCTTCCTGGGGTGCAGGGCCAGCATCACCCCTGCTATTAGTGCATTAACCTGGGAGCTCCATCTCCTGGCACACCTCAGGAGCACTCAGGCCCTTCCCAGCCTTTTTGGGTGCATGTCTCAGGATTTGGGCTGCCACTCCCTAGGGTCTGTTCCCCTGGCTGGTGTCACGCAGGACCACCAGGGACTGGCCAGGGCTGGCAAAGGGAACCAAAGGCTTGAGGTTTCCCCTGTGGTACCTCGAAGGAGTTCAGAGATTGACTCCAAGGGTGGCTGGCCAAGCTCTGGTGACCTTTACTTTTCTGCTTTGCTTTGCTTTGCTACTTCTCTCTTCAGCCACTCATGGTTTCCCCCTTGCTTGCCCTCTGGGAGGAATGAGCAAACTTTCAGAGCAGGGCTGGAGGCCTTGCCCTCACTCTGCACCTTGGCTGACACCTTTTGTGTCCAGCTGAGGGCTCAGAGAGGGCTTCTGGGGCAGGAGTGACGGGAAATGGATTATTTCAGGTTGTACAAAAGACTCCCTTTAACTCCTCATGTTCTAAAAAGGAATGAGGGAATTGCTTTTCCACATCCTATTTGCTACAGTGGAGCCATTTCTTGGCCCTGGGCCCAGTTTCACCTTGTTCCTTGCATGGTCTGGTTGCTTTTTGGGTATGGGCTTATTTTATGTACAGTGCCACATCTCCTCCTCCAGCCCAGGCAGCTGCTCTGGGAGCCCGTGGGGGAAATCAGGATGAGATAGAAGGAAAATCTTTCCAGTCATGAGGTTGGTCAGATATTGAGTTGCCCAGAGAGGTTGTGGGATCTCCATGTTTGGAGGCATTCAGGACTCCTGAATGCCCTGGTCTGGGTGCCTTGCTCCGGTGATTGGACTCCAGAGCCCACCAGAGAGGCCCCTTCCAACCTGAATTACTCTGCAAATGATGAACCCATGTCTTTATGCAGTCCTGTGGCTCTGACCAAAAGGAATGAATCCAGACTGCTTCTCCAAAGGGATCCTTTTCTGGGTGAATTTTGCTGCTTCCCATGACTTTTCCCAGCTGAGCCATGAGCTCTGTGGATGGACTGTGTCTCTCCACATGCCTCATGTTGTTCTGAGCCTCAGTGCTGGACACCACACACTGCCTGTCAGTTGTTATTTCCCATTTCCAGCAACGTTTCTGTTTCCAGATGAATTCCTTGACCTATTTGGTGGGAGCAGAAACACAAGGGAGGGAGATGGGGCTCCACAGCCATTGAGAAAAGCCATTGAAGCCTCCCTGGGCTTTGTCGAGTGTGTTCTCAGCACTGCTTATTTCTAAGAAAGGGACAAAAGAAATTGTTCCTTGTTGAAGTGCTTTGGGTCAGATCCTGGACTATGTGTGTGTGCTGCCCCTGGCTGCTCCCAAAGGCTGGGGAATTGCTCTGCTCTTTTCGCCTGCTTGGAGAAATCAGCGTCCCTGGTGCTGCTCCTGGCTCTGCACACCGAGGTCAGTTTGCAGCAGCACAGGATTGTGCCCCCTCACCTCAGGCACGGTGGATTTGTGAGCAGTTTTCTGCCACTTATTTCCTGATAGCCATAATAACTTGGCTGGATCATGTCTGGAGTAGCTTGCCAAGGCTCTCCGAAGGAGACCGAGTCCCTACAGCCCCGACCCACCCCCGTACCTGGGGATCCAGCACAGCTGGTGTTCAGGCAGCTCAAACCCTCCTGCTTTGGGCAGGGCTGCTTCAAAGACGAGTGGAGAGAGCAAGAAGATGTCTGTCCCTTTTGGCAGGGGGTTGCTGCTGCTCTCCTGAATGACTGAATGGCACATGAATAGGAACAGGCGTGTGGCTGCCTCCAACAATTGAGACATCTCCGGTGCGCTCAGGGCCATTGTGCTGTTTCCTGTTCCTGCCACTCGCTGCTCTGTGCAAACGCAAATCAGTCTGATCTGCTTCACAATGCTCTCTCTTCCTGCTTTACAAGCCCAGCACCAGGCTGATGAGCACCACGGCAGCCAAGGTTCCCAGTGACACAGGGCTGGCTTCCTCACCAGACACTGTGGGAATTTCCACGAGCTGGGATCCTGGTTCCCCTCCTGGTGGGTGTGCTCAGCTTTGGGACAGACAGGAGCATTCCTTTATCCTCACACTGGGAGCCCCATCCCCAGCTGGGATCCTGCACACAAGGGCTTCTCATGTGCTGCTTCGCTGGCCTTGACATCCCAGCCTGCTGTATTGTGCAGCTCCAAGAGGCTCAAGGGCCAAGAGTGGGATTTATGGGCCTTTTGTCCCTCCTTAGGATGCTGGGGAGTGCCCAGGGCTTGCACCCTGCCACACTCCCCCAGGGACAAGTGCCTCGGTGGGACAAGCCTGTCCCCTCCTGGTGGCCAGGTTTGGATGTGCTCGCCAGCCTCCCTCCCTTCCCACACACCAGGGCCTGGCAGCACCTTGTCCTGGGTGCTGGGCAGTGGTGAGGATTTGGGATCAGGGTGCCCTCACCAGGGAATTGCCACAGCCCTTGGGCTGTCCAAAGGAGCAGGACCAGCTTCCCTCTCTTCCCTTCTCTCTGCCCCAACACCAGGCATGCACCCCCAAACCCTGAGAGCAGGGGGTGTTTTCCATGGGCTGCACAGGGAGGTGGCAGAGGCAGAGCAGTGCTGGGAGCTGCTGCTGTGCTGGATGGGGCTTAGCTGGAGAGGGGACATGTCCCCACAGAGTTCCCACTCTGCTCCATGTCCAGCGTGGCACAGGGACAGTTCAGGTTACTCTGGAAGCCAAGCCAGTCCCCACCACATCACATAGGAAGAGAAGGAAATATCTTCAAGTGAGTTTTTTCCTCCTGCTTAGTTCCTCTTAGCTTTTGCCTGACTTTGGCTGAGACAATGTGCCCCACGAGAGATGTGGGGAGCAGAGCTGGGGATCATCCTGGGCATCTGCCACTGCTCCTGTGCCAGATTGTGCCTCTCCCATGTTTTTCTGGGCTCTGGGGCACATCAGGCTCTGCTGCTCCACCCTGACCCTCCAGAGACTTGAAAACATGGAAGGAATCCTGGCAAACCTGGTTTGTGGTGAAATCTGCACCCAGGTCTGCCCTGCCTGGCTCTGCCATTGCCCTCCAGCCTCCCCCTGTGCCTTGCCAGGGATTGGCCCTGCCTCCAGCCCAGATGCTGGGATAGGCAGCCAGTTTATTACTAAAGTTCTCCCTAAAGGCTGGTAGAAAATGGGATTTAAGCCATTCTTTAGCCCAGACTGGCTCCCTGCTTTCTATGTCCTCTAGGTACTGAGCTGCTGGGCCATGTGTAGCAGTGAGTCTTGGAGGGACAGGGAACAGGAGGTACTGGCTCTGGAGGTTCCTGGTGCCAGGATTCACAGTGGAGAGGAATTTGGAAGGGAACTTAATTCTGGTGGGTTTGGACCTTGTCAGGATCACTTGTTATTGCAGAAGGGATCCATAGAGGCCCAAGAGGAGCAGGGTCATTCCCTGGGCTGTTACACTCCAACATCACCTTTCTTTACTGAAGAGTCTCACATCAGCAGGGAAAACCTGGTTAAGGCTCCTGAGGAAACATGGCTGGGATGTGTTGGTGCTCTGTGACCTGCTCTGCCAGTCAGCCTGGAGAGGTCCTGGTGTGGGGAAGAGCAGGGCCCAGCTCAGGAGAAGCAGGAGCAGCAGAAGGGAGTGGTGGACTTGGGTTGTGCCAGCAGCAGGCACAGATCCTGCTTCCAAAGTGCCTTTTCCGAGGGGAAAAGCACTGGGTGAGGGGCTCCAATGGGCTGCACAAGGAAGGTGCTCCCGATGGTCCTGCTGGCATTTATGGAAGAGGGGCTGGGAGCACTCAGACACTGCCATGGGAGCAGTGGATGTGTCTGTGTGCAGAGGTGAGGCATGGGCTCCCAGCCAGGCCCATTCTCACCTGCTGCCAGCGTCCAGCATCCCTCCCCTTCTGGGAATGATGATTTGGAGGGGCAGCCCTGGGGCCAGGCTTCCCTCATTCACCTAGAGGGAGCACAGGGAAGATTTTGGGAACTCACAGGGGCTCCTCCCCTGAGAGGGCCACAGCAGCACTCCCAGTGGTTGGGCTCCAGCAGCCACTGTGACACAATGTCCTGGTGTCCCTGTAGGGATTTTCCAGCCCATATCCTGCAAAATGCATTAAAACTGAAGCTGGCAGTGGAGGCAGAGCTGTGACTCCACAAAGGGCAGCTGGAATAGACAACCCAGCAAAGGGCTCCAGGCCACTTCTTCATGGGTTTCACATTGCCCAGGGAGTGACTCAAGAGGTGCCTGAGTCCCTCAGTGGGTCACAGCTCTTATCTGGACATTTGGGCTGCTGCCTGCAATGGGAGAATGGTTTTCCTCTGGGGAACAGAGTGTTTCCAGCTCTGTGCAGAGCCTGTTCCCATTGAGCAGTTCAGGCTGCTGAAATGAAGTGGAGCTTGTGCTGACACCACTTCCAGTGGGATCTGCAGCCATGTCCAGGCTGCAGCCCTGAGCTCCTGGCACAGATAATGTAATCAGGAGCTTAGGGAAGCAGCAGCCCCGTGGTGCTGCCAAGGGCAGAGCTGCTGTGAAGGAGCCAGCCAGCTCCTGGAGGTGGAATGTCCTGCTCTGGAGAAGGGATCTCCTGCTCCAGAGCTGAGGTGACCCTGTCCTGGGGCAGTTTCATGTCCTCCTGTGAGGCTGGTGTATGCCTGGAGCTGGCTTCCCTTGAGGCTAGGGACAAGCCAGGGCCAGGGCAGATCTTCAGGCATGCCTTTTGGTTGGGTACAGGGAAGGCTGGACCTGCAGGGACCAGCCTGGAGGAGCGGCTGCTGTCTGACACATCTCCTGGGATATCTGGCAGCAAGCTGAGGAGCTGTTCTGGGCTGCACTATGATTTAGCAAGATGTGGATGGCAGAGTTAGTCATTGTGTTGTCCCCAGCACCATGTCCTTTCACAAAGCTGTGCAAGTGCAAGTTCCTTGGCTGGGTCTCCCCAGTGTCCTGATGCTGGGCAGTTTGCCCTCAGCTCAAAAAAGCAGGATGAGCTCTCCCCCCTGCCCCCTTCCTGCTGCTTCCCATTGCTCTGTGATTTGGCTCCATCCCCTTGGAGGGGCACTGCCCCAGCTGCTGGCACTGGTGGAGGCTGGGGCAGACAGCAGGACCACTAGGACCACCCAGGTCTTGGGGCAAGAAGCTGGGGAGGAGATGTAGGAACAGGAGCTTGTCTGTCAGTCCTCCTGGGAGTGAAGTGCCCCCAGGGNTGTCTGACACATCTCCTGGGATATCTGGCAGCAAGCTGAGGAGCTGTTCTGGGCTGCACTATGATTTAGCAAGATGTGGATGGCAGAGTTAGTCATTGTGTTGTCCCCAGCACCATGTCCTTTCACAAAGCTGTGCAAGTGCAAGTTCCTTGGCTGGGTCTCCCCAGTGTCCTGATGCTGGGCAGTTTGCCCTCAGCTCAAAAAAGCAGGATGAGCTCTCCCCCCTGCCCCCTTCCTGCTGCTTCCCATTGCTCTGTGATTTGGCTCCATCCCCTTGGAGGGGCACTGCCCCAGCTGCTGGCACTGGTGGAGGCTGGGGCAGACAGCAGGACCACTAGGACCACCCAGGTCTTTGGGGCAAGAAGCTGGGAATGAGATGTAGGAACAGGAGCTTGTCTGTCAGTCCTCCTGGGAGTGAAGTGCCCCCAGGGATAAGGTGGAGGGACCCATCCCTGATTCCCAGGACGGCTGCGTGGGGGCTGCGGGACCTGTGCAGCCCCTGGGAAGCTCCCACAGGCTGCATGTGCCAAGGCAGGTTGGGTAGCAGAGCCTGCACGTGGCCTCTGAATGAAACAAACCCTTTTCCAGAAGAGAAGCTGCAGGAGAATCCCTGCCAGGGCAGAGTCCCTGTAGGATCCCACCCGCGCCCGGCCCTGGCAGATGCCACATACATCACCCAGGTCACAGCCTGGTACTGGGGGGACAACAACAAACATTCATTCAGTGCTGTCTCTCAGCCAGTTCCTCTGCCAGTGGCTCCACTTGCAGAAATGCAGCTGCAGCTTCGCTCTGATCCTGGTTTTTCTTCTCTACAGGTTCAGAAGATCGCAAGTTCTGCATTCTTTACCTGGCAGAGGTGAGTAGTGCTGTTTTCCATTTTAACTTTCCAGTGGGAGCTGGACAGGTACTGACAGCTCTGATCCTTTCTTCTGGGGCAAGGAGCACTGAATAAACTGATTTTAACTTCTCTTTAAATGAATTTGCCAGAAGCCTGGAAAAGAAACATAATGGCTGTAGAATATATGAACAAGAAGCTGCTAAAAGGACCTTGGGCAGCACTAGGACAGGCTTCTTTTCCCCTTCTCCCTGTGGATCTTCCTTGAGACATCTCACTTTTGTTTTCTCTTAGGATTCTTTTCCCTGGGGGCAGATTTCTTTGCCAAATGTTTTGTCATTATTTTTAGGCACCTTGCTTTTCATGTCTTTAAACATCCAGGTTTGGAGCCCTCAAATAAAATAAGGAAGCCCTGTCTGAAAGACAGAATCAGAACTCTAAACCCACATGTAGCTGAGTGCTCTAACCAGATTTGGGGTCACCCAGACATTGGCACAGTCCCTTTTGTCAAGTTAAGGACTCTGCAAAATTGGTTCATGCTGGTCCTCCCTAATCACTGAGGGCTGTGAGGTTTTTTCCTTTTCCAGTGACTTTACTGTGTTCCTGCTTTCAAGGCCTTGTATTTTCTGAGGTGGAAAGGTGGGTCTGGGGAAGCTCCCCAGGGCATGGAGGAGAAAGGCAAACATTGCTCAGCAGCACTGTGAAATAATGAACCATTGTGAAAGCTGGGTGCAAATGCCCAGCATGGAAGTTGTTCACCTTGAGTGGCTGGAGCTGGGCCAGGGCACGACTCACTGCAGAATCCTCTCTCCTCTCTTGTTCCTTCCCTCCTGTTCCTTCCTTGTCTCCTCTGTTCTTTCCTGGGGTGGCTGGGCAGGAGCTGAGCCTCCCCTCCGGGTTTGCTCAGTGCGTGTCCCAGGGCAATGTCACCCTGGGTTGGTGACAGCTAATCCTGGGCTGTGACTCAGGCAGGCTGTGCTGGGTGTCTGGATGAGGCTCTCCAGCATATTCTCAGGCCCTTGGAAAAATGCACTCCGTGCCTGATATTTGGTTAGAAGCTTAGTGCCCCTAAGTAGAAGTGACCAAAAGAGAGCTGGCTGTGTTTCATGAGATCTTGAGAGTTAAAGAGGTGTTTTTGTCAGGCTGTAATGAAGTGATGGGCTTTCTTCTGAGGGGCCTGTGAGAGCTCTGGTGATGGAGATCCCTGGCATCCTTCGGGGCTCGAGTGGAGCAGTTGGATAGAAAATGTGAGACTTTTACTTTCCCACCTTCTGTTCCCCACCAGACTTCAGTAGTTCCCGACTGGCCATGCTGTGGGATTCTGTAAAATCCCTTGTAGTTCCTCCTGTCCTCCTGGGGCATTCTGCAGGTCACAAGTGGAGTGGGACTTCCCAGCCCGTGGTGACCAGCAGCTCTGCCACATGCTGGACCCCAGGAGTGGGTGTTCACCCACTGCCCTGGCCAGCCCAGGCTTTGAGGTGACACTGGGGCAGCCCCTGGCTCAGGGGCAGCACCTTGCCAAGTAGGACGTGCCCCGTGCCACCCCTTCCCTCCCAGCCCCAGGCTGGTGCTCTGTCCTGAGCCAGAGGGACCAGCTGGCTCCAAGGTGAAGGGGACAGGAACCTTCCAGCTGCAGGTGCCATCGGGCTCTCCAGCAGTTGGTTTGAAAGGGGAACAGAGTGGGGGGTGTGTCTGTGAGTCAGCAGTGAGCCAGGACAGGATGGGGCTCTCCCACAAGACTTCTCTCAGGCTTCTCTTCTGGGAAACAGTGACCTGCAGGTCTCCTCCCCAGGAGCCACGTGGAAGGGGTGACTGGGCTGCAGAGGCTGGGGATGGAGCAGGAGAGCAGGAACCTCCCAGGTGTGCAGCACAGGGGGTGTGTGGCTCAGTGAATTGCCCTTGGTCCCCGGTGGAGAGATGGGCTCTTCTGAAAGAATGGGATGTTCTGGGAGCCAGCCTGGGAGCATTCCAGCTTCTGATTCCTGCAGGGAAGCCCAGAAGAGCATTTCCTTCAGGTTGTCTCCCTTTTCTTCTTTGCATTCACATTTTGGGAGCAAATCTTTGCTTACAGGGTTGTGTGGGTGTCACCAGGAGGCTGGGAGGGGATGGTCCCCTCAGAGATGTCCCTGTAGGCTGGCTGCTCACAGAAACACTGCAGGGGGACCATGGGGAGGGTTTGGGTGCCTCTCTGGCCTGGTGGGAGGATGGGTTTGTGTGATAAGGTGATTTTTGCAGTGGGCCTGCTCTCAGATGAAGTCTGGGGCTGGACCCAGGGAAGTGGTACTTGCACCACACACGGGGCTGGTCCAGTACAGCTCCCCCCATCACCTGACAGATACGGTGTCCAGTGGGTGCCAAGCTCTGGTTGTGGCACCTTCTTTTGCCCTGGTGAAAAGCTCAGCCTCCTTCCTTCCTGTGGGAACAGCCCTCTGCAAGGATGGATTCCCCTGAAAGGGGCTGGCTCTGCCCTGGGGACATGGATTCCTCTGGAGAGGGGCTGGCTCTGCCCTGGGGATGTGGATTCCTCTGGAGAGGGGCTGGCTCTGCCCTGGG
>VYXF01006548.1:67862-86197 GCA_013397295.1 Polioptila caerulea | reverse complement strand
CCCGGGGGACATGGATTCCTCTGAGAGGGGCTGGCTCTGCCCTGGGGATGTGGATTCCTCTGGAGAGGAGCTGGCTCTGCCCTGGGGATGTGGATTCCTCTGGAGAGGGGCTGGCTCTGCCCTGGGAACATGGATTCCCCTGAAAGGGGCTGGCTCTGCCCTGGGGTCTTGTTGAGGCTGCTGGGAGTTGGGGTGAAGGAGATCAGGACTGTCTGGCTGTGATTGCAGGTGGCAGCTAGAAAGGATGAGGATGGTAAGGGCAGGATGTATGGGGTGTCATGGCTTTTTTGGCCCCTTGTCACCCTGAGAGGTCTTTCCCCATCCTGACCTGCTCCATCCCTGGCCCTGCCAGCAGCTCTGTGCGTGCCCAGAGCCCTCTCCTGGCTCAGCCCTTGCTGCTGGTCCCCCCCCAGGCGTTGCTGGTGGTTCAGGAGGGTTTGTGGCCACTCTCAGCTGGGCTCCTGTTGCCGTGGGCTGGGCAGACACATCCCTTGTGCTGCTGTGACAGGGCTGGGAGGTCGGAGGAAGCTCTTGAGCTGCTGTTTCTTGCCCACAAATCATCTGCAATGAGCACTAATGTGTTTAGTGCTGCTGAGAGGAGCCCAAGGGGCCGGGCTGACACTGCCTTTGCTGCAGGAAGAGCTCTCTGCTGAAGCCTTGAGCTGCAGTCTCCTGCTATTGCTCATCTTGAGGGTTTCTGAGTAATGTTCTGACCCGTCAGGTCACAAATTTGCATTTGGATCTGACACATTACAAAACGAAAGTATGTTCTAATGCCGATGAGTTGCTTAATTTATTATAAACAAGAGAGACAATTCCAACCCTCAGGAAGTGTCACAAAAAAAGCTACTGCTGGTCATCCTGTCTAATTGTGTGTAATAAATCACTGCACAGAGTTTAAACCCTGGGCAGTTTGGTTGTTTGCAGGCAGAACTAGCAGGAGCTGCAGAGCCTGCTGTGGGTTCCAGCACAAAGGGTGTTTGTTTTACAGGCTCTCCAAGGTGTGGATTGCAGGGTTTGGAGATCCTGAGTGCAGATGGACCTGGTTCTGGAGGGGCACTTGGCATCCTGGAAAGGCTAAATGTAGAATGGAATTGGAAAGAATGTGAAAAGCAGAGGAAGGTTCTGCACTGAGCTTCCCCCTTTGGGGGTTTTGTTCCTTCTGGTGGCTGAGGGACAGCTGTGATAGTCCCAGCACAGACACAGCCAGGATCTTGGAAGTGAAGGTGGTACCTTTTGATCTCAGGAATTCTGTGTTCCTGAAATCACAGAATCCCAGAACAGCTGGGGTTGCCAAGGCAGGGTCACCCAGAGCAGGTGACACAGGAATGTGTCCAGGTGGGTTTGGGATGTCTCCAGAGACAGAGACTCCACACCCTCCCTGGGCAGCTGTTCCAGAGCTCTGCCACCCACATGGAGAAAAGTTCTTCCTCATGTTGGGTGGAACTCCTTGGGTTTTAGTTTATGGCCATTACAGCTCCTCTAATTTTTCTATTTGCCAGCTGATATGTTAAAAAGTCCTGCCAGTCCATTGAAACCTGGCCTGGGCATCTTTCCTTTCAGGATTTTATATCCAAAGAGCACAGTTTAAAGTTGAACAGCCCCTGCCTGTGAGAGCTTCTGGCTGATTTGAGCACTGCAATAGGTGGAAGTGGCACAGGGTGCCCAGAGAAGCTGTGGCTGCCCCATCCCTGGCAGTGTCCAAGTGTTGGATGGGGCTTGGAGCAGCCTGGGACAGTGGAATGTGTCCCTGCCATGGCAGAGGGTGGAACGGGATGAGCTTTAAAGTCCTTTGCAACCCACACCAGTCTGGGATTCTGGGATTCAGTGTGGAGTCTCATTTCTGCACCCCACAGGGTTTGGGGTGTGGGAGTTTGTCTGCATTTCCCCCATCCCACCCCGTTCCCTGCAGGACACCCATACCTCATGGGATGTGTAAAAGCTGTCAGAAGGAAACGTTTGCTGCCTGGTGGGAATGGGCAGCCTCACAGGGAGCCATGTGGAGCTGTGAGTGTGCTCCAGGGCTGTATTCACACCCTTCCCTGCTCCGGAAATATCCTGCTGAGAGGAAACTGCAGGTCAGGGGTTTAATGCATTGTTACAAGTGTTTGATTCGTACCCAACATATTCAGACCAAATCAACTCAAAACCAAACAGCTCAGTAAGTTTTTCCTTTGAAAAGCACTGGCAAATGTAATCTTTTTTTCCTCTGGAAGTTTTCATCTGCAGACACTGGGGTTTGTCTTGGGAAACTTCTCCAACAGAAAATCCTTCCAGTAGCAACTCCTTGTGCTGCTGTGGCAAGCACTTGTCCAGAGCTGAGCAAATTGATTGGCAGAATCAACCCACACGCTGTGATCACTAGATCTGAGCTGGCTTTGCCTTGGGCAGGCCCATCCTGACTGCACAGGAGAGCCTCTGCACAAGTGCCAGAGACATGCCACTGTCCCCCACCTTGCCCCATGACAGAATCCCAGACTGGTTTGGGTTGGAAGGGACTTTAAAGGTCATCTTGTCCCAGCTCTGCCATGGCCAGCGATGCCACTCACTAGATCAGAGCCTTGGACACATGCAGGGATGGGGCAGGCACAGCTGCTCTGGGCAGCCTGGCTCTGTGTGGACATATCCCTGCACCAGAGGGTCCCTTGNTCTGAGCTGGCTTTGCCTTGGGCAGGCCCATCCTGACTGCACAGGAGAGCCTCTGCACAAGTGCCAGAGAAATGCCACTGTCCCCCACCTTGCCCCATGACAGAATCCCAGACTGGTTTGGGTTGGAAGGGACTTTAAAGGTCATCTTGTCCCAGCTCTGCCATGGCCAGCGATGCCACTCACTAGATCAGAGCCTTGGACACATGCAGGGATGGGGCAGCCACAGCTGCTCTGGGCAGCCTGGCTCTGTGTGGACATATCCCTGCACCAGAGGGTCCCTTGTGGCCCCTGTTCCTGTTCCCACCCTCAGCTGCTGCCGAGGGAATGCTTTGAACAAATGGATCACAGCAATGCTATAGAGTGTGTAATGTGCTTCACTCCATCCACAGGAGCTCATTTCAGTGTTCTCTGCTCCTGCTAGGAGTCAACACTGCTCACTGCATCCTCTGGGATGTGGCATTGTCCCAAAGGGAGGAGTCAGGGAGAGCCCTGGTTCTGTCTCCAAACAGCAAACCTGAATGCTGGGAAAAACAATTTACTGATGGCACAGAGGACAAGTCTCAGGGACACTCTGGGACATGGCAGATTTTATACACCTGGGTAATTTGGACTTGGCTGTTCTGGACATGCCATCAGGAAAGTTTGCAAGGAGCATTTTGGGCACTGTGTTGGCAGACCTAGAGGGCACTTGGGCAGATGGTTTGGTGATAGGGAAGAGAGCAAAAGGGCTGGGCAGGGGGTGACATCAAACCTATGTGGCCAAGTGAACAGCTGAGGGGAATTTGTTTAGTGAGAAGGGAGTGGTGGTGAGCCTTTGTCTGGGAAACGGGCTGTATGCTCTGTTGGAATTGTATCTCAGTTTCCTCTCATTCACAATAGGACAAGAGATGGTGCTTGTCAGGTTTGTGGCTGTAATTTGTCTGATGGGCTTGTCCTGCACAGGGGGATGGATCCCCTGAGCTGTGGGGGAGAAGGCACTGCAGGCAAGGCTGCAAGGGCTGGGATCAGTGGCAGGACTTGAGGTAGAGACAATCTGGAGGCTCCTTGCTCTCACCAGTTTTGTGACGTGAATATTCTGGGAGAACAGATTTATGTACCTCTGCCTTCTTTGCTCTGTTCCCAGTCTGTTCAGTGGAAGGGGGGACTCCCTTTGCTCCTGGTGGCCAGGAGATGTTACCAGATGAAAAATCCTTTCCTGCTCTCTGACATTTCCTGTGTTTCCTCCGTGGCTCATTTCTGGGATGCTGGAGAGGTTCTCCAAGCCTTGAGTCACCCAGCTCACGTGAGAGCTGGCCACTGAGTCCCTCTGCCGTGTCACACTCACAGCAGCAGCTTAACTCTTTTCTGAACTGAGCTTTCCATTTTCCTCCCTCCAAAAGCCATCAGTCCCAGCCCCTGCATCTCTCTGGGTGGTGCTGAGCAGTCCAAGCTGCAGGTGCAGTGAGACAACGTTTGAGCAATGCCAGCCTTTGGAAAAGTCCCTCTGGAGGATGCTGTGACATGAACCCGTGTGCAGATTGCCCCAGATGCTGAGGCCTTCCTGAACTGCCCAACCCAGCATCCCCGTGGCAGCCCCAAATTCCAGCTGCAGTGGAAATGTCCCCCTGGTCCAGGCTGTCTCCTGGGATGTCTCTGGAGCTGAAGCACACATGGCAGTGGCTCTGGAGCTGCTGGCCAGGCTGCTGCTCTGTGCAGACAGACCCTGGTTTTCATGTCCTCTGCCCGAGGATTTCCCTGGGTCAGATGTTGAGTGACACCAGTAGCAGAAGGCCCAGGCTGGCATGACCCAGAGCCTGGGCACAGGGCAGCTCCTGGGCACTGCCAGCTCCCAGTTCAGGGCTCTTCAGACAGAGTAGGGAGTGCTCATGTCCCAGCTGGAGGAACAGACAAACAGGGACACTCTGCCTTCCTGGTTTTGTGCATCTTTACAAAGCTCAGCCTGAACCTGAGTGTTGGGATAAACTGTGGGGTTTTTTCCCCCCAATATTAATTTTCCCAAATATTGGCAAAAAGAAGAGTTGATATGGTGCAGTTACAGTGCTAGAGAGATTTTTTAAAGGCCCAGGCAGCACGGGGTGATGATTTCAGAGCACCCTGGGGCTGTTTGCACAGGCTGGAGCTCCCTGACCATGGTGCTGTGCTAGGGAGGAGGCCTGGAAAGCTCTGGGGAAGCTCTGGGGCTGTGCTGACACTGAGTGGGTGAGCTTGTTGTTGCTGGGGCCACTCAGCTCTGAACTGTTTTCCTCTTCCCTGAGAGGAAAGGATGTTTGCAGAGCAGGAAGGTGCTGGCCCTGCTCTCCATTTGCCAGAGTGGTGTTTGCAGCAGGAGCTCCGTGCCTGGCACCTCTCAGTGAAGGCTTTTACCTGATGAACCACTTAAGGACAATGCCTGGCCTGGGAAAACAGCCCTGTGTGCTCACTGGCTGCTCCACAGTGGGTGGAAAAGGTTCTGCAGACTGATTTTCCTCCTGGAGGTTTAACAGTGAACCACAGAATAACAGAATGGTTTGGGTTGGAAAGGACCTTAAAGCTCATCTTGTTCCATCCCTGCCATGGCCAGGATGCCACTCCTAGATCAGGTTGTTCTGGGTCCTGTCCAATCTGGCCTTAAACACTTCCAAGGATGTGGTATCCACATCCTCTGGGCATCCCCCAGGCCATGCCATCATCACTGCTCCCAAAAACAAGACCCAGAGCAGAGCCACGAAGAGATTGCTGTGTCCTGCCAGTGTTATCTCCATGCACATCCTCTCCTGCAGCACCCCTGGCACCTTTTGGGCATCCCAGCTCTAGCAGGGCTCCTGCTGTTACTGCCAGGGTTTGTTTTAGGGGCATCACCAGTGTGCCCAGCAGTCCAAAACCCAGGAAGAGCCGTGGTCACCCTCACTCCCCCCAGCATGGGAGCAAACAGAACTTTCTCACCAGCCCTTGGCTGGTGGTGCATGAAGTCAGCAGGCAGCAGTTGCCTGTGTTTTGTGCACAGGATATTCCCAGGGCTGGCTGTTTCTCCTCGGGAAGGTTTGCTCTGTGATTTGGAGCCATTGTAGTCTGGACCTGTTTCCGAGGTACTTCCCCTCTGGGATCTCTGCTGGCTTTGGCCACGGCCCAACGCCCAGAGCCTTGGAGGCCAGGGGCTGGCAGGGCTGGGCTGGGAGCCCTGTCCCCAAACCACCCTGCCATCAACCCTGTGCAGAGAGGAGCCCATGCAAGGAGCAGAAGTGCATCCCTGCATCTGTGGGAGGAGATTGCCCAGAGCAGCGGTGGCTGCCCCTGGATCCCTGGAATGTCCAAGGCCAGGCTGGATGGGGCTCAGAGCACCCTGGGATATTGGAGGTGGCTTTCAGGTCCCTTTCACCCCAGACCAGTCTGAGATTCTGTGACATGACTCTTCCACCCTGAGAATGTGTCCCTTGTGCAGCCAGCGGTGAGAGAACAGCCCTGGGCTCTGCTGGGCACTGAGCTCAGGGCACCAGAGGTGTCAGACTGAGTCTGGCTCATTGTTCCTGTGGTTTCTCAGCTTTGCAGTGTCACACAGTGTGCGGGGCCCTGCACAGAGGGGCTGTCAGGGGCTGTCTGCAGTCAGGGGGCTCTCTGTGTAGGATCTGGGGGCTCCTCCTGTGATGCTGTCATTCTCTGGGAGCTCCTCATATGATTTATGAGCTACAAAGCCTTCAGGTCCTCCCTGTGTGGTGTCTGCTTGGCCAGACCTCTCACCTGGCTGCTGTGGGGTTGGGTCTCAGCCTGGGGGAGCTGTTCCCATGGAGCAGAAGGAACTTTTCCTGCAGATAATCCTTGGTTGTAGCAGGGCCTGTTTGTGGTGTTGGCTAGCTTGGGTCATTCTCTGCAACACCTGCTGTGTTTTCCTGCTGTCCCTTGGGCAGTGGGGGGGGTCTGGTGCTGGTACTGCCGTGGAGCTGTGGGCTCAGCAGTGGCTCCTGAGCCCAGCACACAGCACCTGCAATAACATGTTTGTCACTGGGGAAGGCAGGCAGAGAGCCACTGGCAGCCACTCCAGTCACTGCCTTTATCTGGTGGCAAACGCCCCCTTCACGCCATCTGCATCCTCCTTTCCCAGCACTGTGAGATTAAACCCTGTTTTCTCTCTGTAAATATTGGCAGGCCCAGCAGCAGCCTCCCTGAAGGAAAACAATAATGGGGAGGCCGTTCCCAGCTCATGGGGCAGCGTCTACAGGCACAGCTCCCTGTCCCCCCTCCCCAGCCTGCCCCTGCTCCATGGGGCAGCATGGACCAGGCTCCAGGGACACGTGCCACGAGTTTTATCCCAAATAACACCCAGCCCTTCATCTGGCTGCATCCCAAAGGACTTTGCCTGGGTTTGGAGGCAGCTGCGGGTGCTCAGCCCCTGTGGTTTGGGCTTTCCCCAAAGCAGGTGAAAATTTTTGGGAGAGCAGGTTAATGGAAGAGGAAAAACCAGAGCTCTTTCCTTAGGAAATGTACATTGGAGAGCTTACATGTCACTGGGGAGGAATAAAATGACAATAAAATATGTACATGTTGCATAAATGCAATTTTGGATTTTTCCCCTGAGCCTTGCCCACAATACCTGGGACACACATTGGGGTGGTTGCCTTTCCCTGAGTTCTGGAGCAGAGGGAATGCTGCTCTCCTGGCTGTGATATTCCTGGGTGCCTGAGGTCAGGGAGCCTGCAGCAGCGGAGGGGGAGCAGAAGGGAGCAGAGGGGCACTCTGCTCTCAGCAGCCAGTGGGAGCTGAGCATCGCTGTGTGCTAAATTCAATCAAAGAGATGGGCTGTAATTGAATCAGCGAGGGGCTCAGGGCAGGGCTAGGTGAGCTCTGTGTCTGTCACAGCCAGGGGACACGAGATGTCCTTGGAATTGCTTTAAGCCTCGCTCCAGTGGCATTGCAGGAGCTTGGCAGGGCTGGGAGTTTGCAGCAGTTACCGTGTCAGGGTGGGCTCCTCACAGGTGCCCCCATGGCTTTGGGCTCTGCTGAGTTCTTGCTTTGTTCTCTTCTGACCACAGTTGTGGGGCAGGGAAATGCCAGCCTGGATTCCATCCCAGCAAACGGGTGCTCATCCTCTCCTCTGCAAGTGGGAATGGCTGCCTAGGGATGAGTGGATGTCACAGTGGTCCAGCCTGGTGACCTGCTGGTGTGGGACTGGGAGAGACTGGGATGGGAAAAACTCACTGTGACATCCAGGGATGCTCAGAGCATCACTGCCACTCAGGATCTGGGGTCAAGGGGGAGCCCTACCACTTCCTGTCCCTGAGTCCCCAACCAAATCCCTGGTTCATTCTGATTGTGCTCAGGAAGCCTGAGAAGGAATTTTCAGTGTTTAAGCCTGTTGAAATAAGTGTGGGATTGTCGTGGCATAAGAAAGCTCAAACTTTCTCTTTCATGGAAGTCTCCTAGAAGGGACAAAGGACTTAACCAGAGCCCTCTTTCCCAGGAGGTGATGTGGGAGCTTGGTTTATTTACCACTTTAGGGGATTTTGGATGAACATGAATGAATTCCCATCCAATGCAAACAGTGATTGAAATGGTGTGACTAAAGAGCATTTCCCCTTCTGGCTGTGTTATGTTCTGGAGTCACAAAGCTGCAGGTTCTCTCTGACCTTTCTGGGAAAAAACAGCTATTGGGGACCTGCCCTACTGGAAGGAAATTCTAGAGGGAAAGAAAAGGTCTTTTTTATGGCCCTTAGTGAACGACTCTTTTTCCTTTCTTTGCAGTCTGTCCTAAAGTTGTGCTTTTATGTTTTTTTCTCTTTGCATCTGGCCACTTAAGGAGATGATCCAACCTTGGGCATTTCTGGAGCCTTTATAAAGTGAAACGTGCAAAATCCCAGCAGGCAGCAGATGTTATAATGCTTAGTTTTTAGCATGAGAGATAAGCAGTTGAAGGGCTGGGAGACAGCTGCTGAGAGAACTTGGTCATAAAGTTCCTTAAGTGAGTGAGATTTGGCCCAAAGAAAACCTGTCCAAGAGGAACAAAAGATGTGTGCAGGGAAGGGCACAAGAGGAGGTGGGCTCAGGTGGGATGACTTCCCATCATTTCTGTTAATTCCTTCCTTGCTGCATGTTGCTAACAGGCAGAGTGTGACTGGAGCTGGAGCTTCATCCCCAAGTTCATCCTGGTGTGTGTTGAGTGAGGAGCAGGATGGTGAGGCTTCTCTGGAGTTTATCCCCAAATTCATCCTGGTGTTAAGTGAGGAGCAAGACAAGGGAGACTTGCTCTGGAGCTTCCCTGAGCTCTTCCTCCTGGCCCCACCCAGCCCAAAGGCTCTTGTTCTCACCAGTTCATGCTCTGGTGCCTCATTAATGTTTGCATATGGCAAAGAGCAATTTCCACCCTCAGTTTCCACTGCAGTGGCACAGGGTGCAGGACTGCCTGTGCTCTGCCTGTGCTGCTCCCCTCCTGCTCGTGGGAGCACAGTCAGCTCCCCTGCACCACCGTCCCTGTCTCTGGAGGGAGCTGACTGCCAGTCTCTTTCACTCTCCTGTGCACAGGGTGCAGGACACGAGTGTGAGCTCTCCCCTCGTCTGCTGTGCTGTGTGGGGAGCAAGGAGTTTGCAAACCCAGGCAGGGCCTGCGACACACAGCTAATGACCTTCTCCCTGCCTGTGTTTCCTTTACGTCAGAAGTCGGAGTGCTTATTAAGTTTGGAGGCTTACTCCCAGGAGCAGAAGAAGAGGATCTGCTGGTGTCTGGCTGAGAACATCACCAAGCAGCAACATCCGGCAGCAGCTCCTACGGAGAGCAAGGTAAGAGACCCACGCGGGAGCTGGAAATTCCTGCCTGGAGCAGGCAGGCTCTGCCTCTGTGGGGCTTTGCTCAATGATGCTCCTGCCAGGAGGGCTGTGCAGGAGGCTGTTTGTTTGCCAGGTGAGGAGCGAGTTTGTATCCAGGCACTGCTGTGTCTGCAGCATCCTGTCCTGCCTGGGCAGCAGTGGCTGCATTTACATCTGCTGGCTGGCGCTGAGGCAGGCTGGGCTGACACCTCCCAGCATCTGTGTTTGGATATTTGGACAGCTGAGGCTCTACAACCCCATGGCCAGCCTGCTCCGGGAGCTCACCTCTGGGGCAGGACGGAAAGCAGAGGGAGAGGTTCAAGCTGTGATCTCTGGGTGCTGATGTAAAGGGTGAGGTCATGGGAGTAGTGGGCAAAGATTTGCCCCTTCTGTGCAGTTGGGTGGGCTCAGGTGTTTGATCCTGACCCCACAGATGTCCCCAAAGCACAGAGGGCTCATTTGGGGAGTGCTGTTTTTCATGCCCAGCGAGGCAGCCCGAGCACTTTTCCCACACTGAAGAGCTGCAGCCTGGCCCGGGAGCGCTGTCTCAGCAGCTCTGGCAGAGAAATGTGTGTGTGGAGGGCTCTGGGCTCTGTCACACCTGCCTGCCCTGCGTGGCTGCAGCGAACACCCACATCCACCTCCTCTGGGGCTAGGGCTGCCCCACGCAGCTGTCTGGGACAGTGGCAGTCTCTGCTGGGCCATCTTGTGTCCCAGGGGTCTGGTTTAGATTGTTGGTGAGTGACACTGCTCTGGGAGAAGAGAAACCCCTGTGCTGAGTGTTTGAAGAGCTTTAAGTGCTGCAGACAGAGATTTTGGGGGTAAAACCCCTGGATCCCTCCCTTGGCTGGTGCAGGGTGATGGAGCAGCTCCTGCCCCCTGTCACTGTCCCTGTGTGGCCAGGCTGGCTCCAGGGCAGGTGGCTCGTCCTTGGAGCCGGAGCCGGCGCTGCACTGCCCGGTGCTGGAGCAGGGAGATGTGGCTGTGGCCCTGCAGCCTCGCAAACTGGGTCAGCACAAACATCTCCGCAGGAGACAGAGCCTCCAGATTCCTTTTCCTGCACGTTTCAGGCGGACTAAAATAGCAACAGCAGCGCACAAAGCCTGAGAACCTTGTTACCAACCAGCCTCCCACTCTGCAAACAGCCCCGGGCAGCTGATTCACAGAGGTGACAGCACTCAGCTCCTGCTGTCCTGGGCTGGCACAGCTCCGTGCCCGGGCATGGGGGCCCTGCTGGAATCCACGGGATGGGACTGCTGCCACAGCCTTGGTGTGGCTCTGTGCTTGGCTGGGTGTGATCCCACCACGGGCTGGGGATCATCCAGGGTGAGGCTGTGCAGGGACATTTCCAATCTGAGTATCCCAAATGGGTCCTACAAAGGGGCATCTTCGTGGTGCTCCATCATGACAGGAGCTCTGGGATGTTTGACCTCCCCTGTTCATGGCATGGGGCTGTGCTCAGAGCAAAGTCTTGGAGCTCCCTGGGTTGTGGAAAGAGCCTGGCCTCTGGACAGGTGAAAAATCACTCCAGAGGACATCACATCCCTTTCAAAGGCTTTTCTGTGCCTCAGTAGCCAAGAGGGTTTTCTTTGGGTGCTGTGGAGAGCCATCATGGGCCCTCCAAAGTTGTAACAAAGGGGGTTTGTCTTGGCTTGCCAAAGCTGATGGAAATCCCACTGGTGGAGTGTGGGGACAGGAGGGAGAAAAGGAGCATGACAGCAACTACCAGGCATTTTAAATTGAGTTTGTAGCACCTTCCCATCCCAGTAAAGTGTAAATTGCCCAGGATGCAATTTTAAAGCAAACCTGGTGTGAAATGCAAGAAGGAGCAGTGTGGGGAAGTTGTTCCTGAGGGGACAGGGGAGGGTGCTTGGGGCAAGGTGGGCACACAGGGCTGGGCAGGAGCCTGACCTGAGAGAGCTGCAGCTGGGGCTGTGTCCAGGCTGGTTTGTCTGGACAGACCTCTCTGGGGATGCCAGAGCAGTGGGAGGCAGGAGCTGGGAAAATCAGCTGCTTCTAGCAAGGGAGAACTGATGCATTAGCTTGGCTTACCAGTCATTTGATACTAGGGCTATTTAGGGAAAAAACCCAGTGTCTGTGCTCTGTGAACAGACAAATTAAGATGGAAATATCAGCCTCGTCAGGAATCTGATTTGCAAAGCCTTCAAAACTGCTCCAGCTCAGCAAGAGGCAGCTCGTTTTGCTGTGGCCACAGTCTGGCCAAGGGGATGTGGGCTTTGCTGTGGGGTGGCAATGAAGGGCCAGCCCAACCTCAGTGCCAGCAGAGCTGAGCCATGTGCTGGCAGCGTGCTGGAGCCAGGAAAGGGGACACTGTCCAAGCACAGAGCAGCTCCCCAGGAGCCTCCATGGCTGCCACCAGTGGCAACCTTCAAGCTGTGCAAAGATCAGACAGATTTTGGGCTTTGGGGTGGTACCTCCTGTTTTTCAAGGCCCCCCTGAGCTGAGCCTGGGAAGGGCAGCACTAAGGGCAGGAAGGTCCCTGTGGCTCAGGGACAGGGCTCTGCACAGCTGGCAGTGCCTCTGGCAGTGCCTCTGGCAGTGTCCCCAAGGAGGACGGTGTCAGGCCAGGAGGATGAGCCCTGCAGGGGCCACGTGGGCACTGCTGCTTTCAGAGCTGGTTTTGGAGCCAAGCTGTTGATTTCTGGGGGACTTGAGCAAATGCAGCATCTGCTTCTGGAGATGGAGGAAGAGAAATCCATGAGGGATGCAGCTGTGATCATCCAGCCCTGCTCCTAGCGGGCTTTTCCTGCCAGAGTCAGTGCAGGAAGAGCTCTGGGGATAGCGTGGCTGTTGTTGTGGTCCAGCTCTCTGTCTCCAGTGTCTGGGAGATGCGGTGCAAGTGGGGCTCTGCTGCCACTCTAAGAATTTCCCTGAGCTGCAAACCCACCCAGCCAGCTGCAGCAGCTCTCAGGAATTCCTCTGTGGGCATTTTCTCCATCTGCAGAGCCTTCACCCTCGCGTCCTTGTGTCTGGGTCTGCTCTGGGATGCTACTCCCTGCCCTGTGCTGAGCAAGCCCCTGTAAAACACATCCCCAGGGTGAACCAGCTTGGAGCAAACCCTCCCAAACGGGGCTGTGTGGAGCCTGGAGGTTTGGCTGGGGCTGCCAGGAACCACAGCCAGAGCAATGTGATCATAGAAGAGCAGCTTTGTGCATTAACTGAGTTAACCCTGGCTCGAGTGCTGACCATCAGTGCCGGGCTACCCTCAAATTGCTGCCCCAGCTCAGGGTAATTCAGCCTGACTGAAGAGAGGGCAAACTGCAGAGCAGGGGCAGGGCAAGGCACAGGGGCTGGAGCTGCTCCAGCTGGTTTGGCTGCCAGGGAACAGATCCACAGCACAGCCCCCTGTGTGTAACGGACCTGCTGCCACCGTCTGATTCTCACTGCTTGTTTCTTTGTGTCTTCCACACTCAGAACGGCTGATTACTCTTCCCTTCTGGCTCCGTGACCTGAGATTACCTCGGAGATGATGGCTGGCTGTATCTGAAAGATGCAGATTATCCTTAAGCTAAATAATTACGGACACTCTGTGGCGTGGACTTTGGGAGTCCAGGACGGGTGCTCCCCTTGTTTCCCGAGGGAGGTGGTGGATGCTCAGCACTTTCCCAACCCTGGCTGTGAGCAGGCGTGGATGACCCCGGCCCTTCCTGGCAGCGCTGGCTCCGGTGCTGGGAATGAGCGGCCCGGGGGGACCGGCTGGCCCCTTCCTGGCCGTCCCGCTGGTCAGGAAGGGCAGGGCTGTTTCTCTCACTTATTTACAACGTGCTTGACAAGTGCGAGTAAATGAGCTGTCAGCAAAAGCAAACAGTGTGTGATGGAGGGCTGATTGAAACCAGGGCCGATGGGGCGGGAGGGCTCCGGGGACAGCCCTGCTCCCCCGGGCACCTGCAGCTGGGGACGGTTCAGTATGGGTCCCCCCTCTCCTGTCCCATGCCCTGCCTCCTCTTCCTCATCCCGAGCGCCCCAGGCACCCACCCTGCTGTTCCTCCACAATCCCTGCTTCTTGGCACCCTCCTGCCCCAGCAACTCCCTTCTCCTTACACTGAGGCATCTCCCAGGCCTTCCTTGCATGGTCAAACACCAGGGCTGGGGTGGCTGTGACAAGCATTTGGGGACAAGGTTGTGGACAAGCCCATTCCTCCCTGTCTCTCTGAGCAGGTGCTTTACTCACAGCAATTTAGTCAGGATGTGACCAGCTCTTCGATGGGGCAGGAGAGGAGGATTTTGTGCCTTCTTGTTTTGTTTTTGGCCAAAGGCTTTCCATTTTGGGCTGGGAACCTGCTGCCCCATCTGTGCCAGCTCTGCTCCAGGGGATTCTGCTCATCTGCTGCTGTGGGGCAGGACATGGCCAAGGGTGCAGGAAACCTGGATCATCACCAGAGCCTTTCCTTCCACAATACCAACACGAGAGGCTGGGCAGGGCTGAGAACATCACAGCAGCACCTGGAGGGCCATCCTGAACCTGGCCACACCCTCCGAGCACCCACCTGTGCTCTCAGGGGACTCAAATAGGGGGGAAACCTTGAGGGTGATTCTGCCTCAATGAGGGTTAAAGCATCAGCTGGCAGGACATGCAGCCAGGTCACAAAACCAAAACAAAATCTTGTTCCACTGTTCCATGCCAGGGAGCACAGCCTGACTCGCCCTGGACTGGGAAAACTCATTACTGGGGACAGCCCGTGGCTCCATGGGTTTGTGAGGCTGTGAGACCAGAGATGCTCTTCCTCTCTGAGTCAGGCTCCAGCTCAGCTCTGTCCACTTAAAAATCTGGAGGAAGCTGTCCCTCCTTAAACAGTCTGGAACCACAGACTGGTTTGGGTTGAAAGGAATCTAAAATCATCCAGTTCTACCCCTCTGCCATGAGCAGGGACACCTTCCACTATCTCAAGTTGCTCCAAGCCCCCATCCACCCTGGCCTTGGACACTTCCAGGGATTCAGAGGCAGCCACAGCTTCTCGGGGCACCCTGTGCCAGGGCCTCCCCACCTCTATGGTAACGAATTTTTCCTAATATCTGACCTAACCCTTCCTTCCTTCATCTTAAGGCCATTCCCCTTTGTCCTGTCTCTTCAGGCCCTTGTCCAAAGTCCCTCTCCAGCTCTCCTGGAACCCCTGTAAACACTGGAAGGAGCTCTAAGTTCTCCCCAGAACCTTCTCTTCTCCCGGCTGAACAGTTGCACATCAGTTGGCTTCCAGCCTTCATTGCAAGGACGTGACTATCCCAAGGCCCCAGGAAGCTGGGATGTGGCTGTGGGGCTGGGCTGGGGTACTGATCACCTCCTCTAAACCCTGGCTCATTGAGCCCTGGCTCCCCTGGCCTCGATGCCCAGCCCTGAGGCTCATGGTGCCATTCCTGGTGGCTCCCAGTGCCTTTGGGCAGGGAGTGTGGAGCAGATGGGCTGGCTGAGAGCCACAGCTCCCCTGGGTTTGTTCCTTTGCTTAGCTGGGCTCCAAAGCCATTAGCAGAGCAGATCTGTCCCCTACGACTGCCGGGGCTCCCGTTGCTCCCAGCTGCACACAGCGAGCTTGCATCCCCTCACCCCCACAGCAGCAGGAAGGCTCAGGGCTGGAGCCAGGCACGAGCAGCTGCCAGCACTTCCATCATGGCCAGAGGCAGTTTTAAAGCCTGGAAGGACTGTTCCTGGCCAATCCCCAGAAGGGCTGGAAAGAGGGAAAGTGCCGGCAGGAGCGGCGCCGGCAGCCCGGGGTGGGGGGGCTGAGCGGTGTGAGATCATTTGCACAGGGTGGTCAGAGGCACAGACTGAGTGCTTTGAGCACTGCTGTGATTTAATGAAGGTGCTGGAAGTGCTTTGTTGCAGCCTGCCAGGCTGGAGCCCTGCTCTCCTCTCCTGTGCCCAAACACCTCCTGCCTTGTGTGGCTGCTCCTTCTCTTCCCTCCGAGCATGGCAGGGGACTGTGAGCGTGTGGCTGGGCAGCCTCTGAAGTCAACTTTAAGGAACTCCTTGCAGAAATTACCCCAACGCTGATATGTCTGCAGAGTCAAAGGATCTATTCAAAATTCCAGGGGGCTTTGCATGGTGATGCCCACAGTGGTGTGGGACTGGTAGGCACAGCTTCATCCTGCCCCCATTGCACCCTGGCCCTCCACAAGGCTTGGTGTCCTGCCCTGGCCCCAGAACCTTCCTGATGCAGCAGCAGGGCAAGGCCTGCCAGCTCCACTGCAGGAGGGCTTTGTGTGGCTTTGGAGCCACCAGTGTTGGGTTTGGGACCATTTGGGATTGCTCCCTCCTGTATGTGGCTCTGACCACGGCCCTGTTGGAGGCAGTCACAGCAGAGCTGCTCTCCCAGGTCCTCTCCTCTCCTCTCGGTGGATGTTTCCTTCCAGTGATCTCTGCTGGCAGCAGGAACAGCGTCCAGCACCAGCCTCGTGGTCCTGTGTAAGTGGTGTTGGGATGAGCCCTTCCCAGTGGATCTGCAGTGGCTGAATGCGTCAGGCTCTGGCTGTCACCTCCTGAGCTCTGCCCCTGCCCATGATGCTGCAGAGATTCCCCTGCTGGGCAGCACTGAAGGGAAAGTGTGCTGAGGGCTGTGGGCTGAATGGCAGTGTCAGGATCTGCTCCTTCCTTCACCTTTCCCACCACTCTGGATTTTTACTGCTGGGGATATTTACGACCCAGACATCATCTCACAGCTCTGGCTCCCCCGGCACTCGCCCTGCGGTGATAAGGCTGCAGGCAGCAGCTGGAGCCCAACTCAGGAGCTGTATCCCCATCACAGTGGGCACAGAGCAGGGGGTGTGGGCAGGTTGGGGTGGTGGCTGGGTCATTCCTCACCGAGAGGGGCTGGGGACCCTTAGGCTGGGGGTGCTTTAAGTCTCAGGGACATCCAGGTACCCCCAGTATGGTGACATCCTGTGTCCCACAGACTTGCAGCCCGACAGGTGACCTCAGAGAGGGAACAGGCACAAACCCCACCAGGCCCAGCTCCCTTCAGCAGTGCAGGCAGGATGGGAGCTGAGCACAGCTGTGGGGGTGGCTGAGCCATGTCACTGCTGTCCATGGTGACAACATGTAGCTGAGCTCAGCTCTGTGTCCAGTTAGACCAGGGAGCTTCCACATTTCCTGTGCTGCTGCAAAGCTACCTGTGAGGCAGAGGAGGCAGCCTAGTTTGTCTGCTCCATCCCAGGAGCATTCATGTGGCTGCAGCTGGCTGGGCAGGGGGACGTGTGTGTGCCCAAAGTCTGTGCTGGAGGAGAGCTGAGCACAGACTGTCCTTGCTGCAGCGAGGACCCGTTAGTGAACAGTGGCTGTGGGGCAGATAAAACCAGCACGTCTGAGAGTGGCTGTGCACATACCCCTCACTGTGCTCTCCCTCTGGAACCATCAGGACAACTTGCTTGTCTTGATCAGTGAAATATAATCCCAGGAGGAGAAATGCCCAGCCAAGGCAGTTGGGTCCCCAGCCCGGTTTGCATGGGGGTGTCACGAGAGAGCCCTGGCCTTGCAGAAGAGGAGGGGCAGATGGTCATGCATGGGCTCTCCCCTGGATGGACACCATCCACCATCCTGCCTGTTTTTTCTCCCTGTCCCTGCCCATTAAGGTCGAGCTTCTCACATTGCAGAGCATCCCCCCCTTCAGAGCCGTCACTTAGCCACAGAAAACAGTTTGGGGGAAAAAACCCCACGAACAGCGAACTTGCAGCAGAATTTCCTTAAGCAGGAAGCACCTCTGCGCTCAGTGTCGCTCAGGGACAGGACAGGACAGGAGAAGCTGAGCCCGGCAGCTCGCAGGGTGATGCACGGCCCTTCCTCAGGGCACAGCAGCCGTCTGCTGCTGTCAGCAGGTAACAGCACCTCCAGGCAGAGCCGGCAGAGCCATAAATAGCACGAGGGGCACGGGGGAGCCGCGTCTGGGAGAGGCTGGGGCGGTTTCAGCCGCCGCTTGACACGGACATTCTTTTCCACTGCAGAAAGATGCAGACCTGCAAAGGAAGCTTTTTTTCCNCAGCCGAGAGCCGCCGCGGGCACACGGCGGGGCCGGGGCTGCCGGCGGAGATGCCGCTCGCTCGGCCCGGGGGATGCAGCTGAGAGCCCGCATTTGGTAGGTTTTACAAGCAAAGATTGCAGCCTGAGGGCCGGACCCTCGGCTGGGCAGGATCCAGCTCAGGCTCAGGAAGCGGCACAGGGCGTGGGGATGTCCTTGGGGATTCAAGGCACCTGCTCCACTCCCTGCCCTGCTGTCTCCTGAGAGCCTGTGGCTCCTGCACAGCTCATTTGCCATCAGGCTGGGCTTGAGGCTTGGAAAGGGGCATCCAGGAGGAGCGAAGGGCATTTGTAGCATGGGGATGTTTTGAGGGTCCCTCTCAAATTTGGGCTGTGCACGGCTGTGCCGTCGGCACCAGCTGGCTCTTGGCTGTGGGATCAGCATTGCAATGTGCCCACAATGTGGATTTTCTGCTCCGGGACTTTTGCACCTTTTTGGATACTGTCCCTGGACTGGCACTGGGGATCAAACCNGATACTGTCCTTGGACTGGCACTGGGGATCAACCAGCAGGTTCAGCCTGGAATTGCAGCCGTGGCATGGCCGGAGTCTCGTTGGGGATGGAGGGCGCCGGGTAGAGGATGGATTGGAATCAGGAGCTGGGACTGCCGGGGCAGCTGCGGGTCGGGGCTGGCAGTCCGGAGCTCCGGAGGTGTCGAGACCCTGGTGACGGCGTGGGGAGGGCTGGTCCCGGGTTGGTGGCTGACACTTTCAGCAGGTGGTGACGCCGAGATGCAGGGTGCAAGCCGGGCTCCTCTCCCCGGGCTGCTGCCCTCGGGTAAGCACCGGCTCCGCTTCCCGCTGGGTTTGGGGAGCGGAGCGGCCCCGGAAGCGGCGCAGGGCTGGGGCTGGGCAGAGCCCTGTGCGCAGCGACCCTCTGGGAATGCAGGGA
>VYXF01006548.1:53208-66107 GCA_013397295.1 Polioptila caerulea | reverse complement strand
CTTTCAGCAGGTGGTGACGCCGAGATGCAGGGTGCAAGCTGAGCCTGCAGCCGGGCTCCTCTCCCCGGGGTGCTGCCCTCGGGTAAGCACCGGCTCCGCTTCCCGCTGGGTTTGGGGAGCGGAGCGGCCCCGGGAGCGGCGCAGGGCTGGGGCTGGGCAGAGCCCTGTGCGCAGCGACCCTCTGGGAATGCAGGGATGGGGAATGGGATTCGTGCGGGCACCACGGGATCCTCCAGAGCTTCCTCCCTCGAGGAGGGCTCTCCTGCCCGGGCTCGGAGGCAGCCCACGGCCAGGTTTTTAGGGCGGTACAAACATTACCGCCCCAGTGTCCCATCGGCCCCTCCATCCTCACTGCCCTGCCCCAGGCACTGCTGGCCCTGCTGTTCGGGTTGATACACCCTCGCTGCTTTTGCTGTTACACTAATTGCTCGGGATCAATTATTCATTGCGCGGTAATGAAGCAGGGAGAGGGTAGAAAACTCGGCTGTGCAGCGAGCCTTGGGCTCTGGCCGGCCTCGCAGAGGGTGAAGAGCAGAGCTCGGGGAATGCTCCTTGTGAGTACTTTCACAGTGACACCCACGAAGATTTCTCAAGTTTTGGTTCTTCTGCTTTGCATTTCTGGCTTTGTTTTCTTCCCATCAGCCCCATGCTGTGCATTAGATTCTGTTCCCTGTAGCCATGAGCTTCCTTGGTTCTTGGTTGTCACTTTTTAAATCCTGAGGTGCTCAACAGTGTTTCACAGAAGTTTCTGATCTGGTTGATCTGGGCACAGTTTGTCCTGTGCTAGGAACAGAAATTGTAAAATATTTTCCTTCTGCTGTAGGCAAGATCTAATTTGGAAAGGTTGATGTTTTCCTGGATGATGTAGGTGCTCCTTTTCCTGCAATCCCGCCGTGGGGTGAGATGTTGCCTCCAGCACAGGGGACCCACTGCTGTCTGCATCTCTCCCAAAATAACCCCGGGGAGAGTTGGTCTCATTCCCATGGAGTTAAATGCTTTTGGGGACAGGTGAGGCATCTCGGAGCAAAGGTCCTTTGAAGGGCAGCAGGAGCCAGAAAGGTTCCCCATGGGACACACGGAGGATGGAGCTGCCATGGTCGGGGACAGCCACAAGATTGGCTCTTCCTGCAGTATCCAGGAGGTCCATTCACTCCTCCTGGGCGAGAGCACAGCTGGAGCAGCACATCCCTTGCTCTCCTGCATAATTGATGTCCAACAGCCTGTAAGGACTTCCCAGCTTTTTCCAGTCCCTGGTTTTGGCTGTGGAGGTACCTGGGTGCAGGGCAGCTCTCTGAGCTGTGCTTTCCTTCCTCTTCCTCAGCATCACCACAAAAGAAAGAGAAAACCTAAGCATCCCCATCAGGAGCCAAGAAAGTCTCCATTAAATGTCCCCATGGCCAGGCATTCCTTGAGCCACAGTGGCTCCATGACTGAGAGGAGCAGAGGCTTTGAAATGAGAAGCTGAGAGCCTAAAAAAACAAAAAAAAATCCCTGACCTCCCCTTGCTGGGGATTCCAGGGGATGCCACATGTGCTGGCACTTCTGGCAGCAGGAGAGCTGGCAGCAACACCAGGGCAAGGGCAGGGCAGGCTTCAGCTCTCAGCTGTGCTGTCTCCATGGCTGGGGTTTTCCCAGCTGGAAATCCCAGCTGTGGGCCACCAGCAAGGCCACATTATTTTAAGAAATGCTGGAGAAGTCAAGGTTGTGCTGACGCTCGTTGAAATTTTCTCTGCTGGTGAACTGGAAGAGTCCTGGATGTAAAACAAACCTGCTTGAGGTACAGACCAAAAGCAGAGGGTTTACAGATCTTCTGCTCTATCTTGGTTTCAGTAAAACTTTAAAATATTGAAAAAACTTAATTTTTGAGATAGTGAGTGATCCTTGAAGACAAAGAGAACCCAGGGAATGGGTAAAAGGTGCAAGGTTTGAGGACGTTGGAGCAGGCAGGGCAGCGTTGGCTTTCCTTTGGACTGTGTTGATACTTGTTCTATGAAGAAATCATTCTTAGGTACTCCCTTGCTGTTGCTCTGGTCTCAGATCTATCATCCTCCTTCCCTAAAATGACCCCAGAGAGCCATCCTGGGCTTTGGAGGCAGCTCTTGCTTCTGCTTTCTCTTCCCCTTCTCAGGAAATGCTGCCTTGGCCTCTCAGTCTGAGATAGAAACTGGAAGAGTGAAGTGTGAGATCCTCCAGGGAGGATGGAGTTAATCCCCTCAGGCCCTCGACCTGCCCGGATGCAGACAGGGAAACCCAGATGCTGGGAATGGCAAAACCAATTTGTTGAGTGCAGGGGAAGATGCAGATGGTGAAAAAAGGGAAATCTGCATGTGGAGGTCAGGGACACCCAGATGCTGAGAACAGTGAGACCAAGGCATTGAGAATGGAGAAATCCCCATGTTGGCTGCTGGCTCCTGAGCTGCTGCTGCTGTGAGAGCATGGAATGCTTTGGGTGAGTCTGTGAGGAAGGACAGCACCTCCCTTAGACAGCACCAGCGCTGCCTCCACTGCTGCCTCCTCCAGCAGGAAGTGGTGAGAAGGTGTCAGCCCCCCTCAGGTACTGGAAAAGCTGCTCAAAGGCTCCAGGGAGAGCTCAGATCCCCTTCCAGTGCCTAAAGAGGCTTCAGGAGAGCTGGAGAGGGACTGGGGACAAGGGCTGGAGGGACAGGACACAGGGAATGGCTTCCCACTGCCAGAGAGCAGGGTTAGGTGGGATACTGGGAAGGAATTTCTGGCTGGGGAGGTGGGGAGGCCCTGGCACAGGGTGCCCAGAGAAGCTGTGGCTGCCCCTGGATCCCTGGCAGTGCCCAAGTTCAGGCTGGCCAGGGCTTGGAGCAGCCTGGAATAGTGGACCCCATGGAAGGGGGTGGGATAAGATGGGCTTTAGGTCCCTTCCAACCCAAACCATCCTGTGAGTCCATGAAACCTGGTCACATCCCCATCCTTGAGGTCCCAAGTCAGCTTTGTGCAGCAAGGTGGCCTTGGCTTTGTGCTGATGAAGTCCCTGGTGCCCCCAGCCAGGAGCAGGTCTGTGGGCTGGCAGTGATGGCACTGCTCCTCTCCTCCCCTGTCTCTCCCCAGCCCAGGTGATGCTGAGCAGAGCTCAGCCCTGTGCAGACAGGATTTCACAGCCCTGGCGATACTCTCAGCCCGAGGTGGAACCGACCCTCGCTCATGGTGAGGCTGCTGCTCATCCCCTCCATGTCAGAGAAGAGCAGCAGAGGCTCTGATTGAATTAGTGTGAGGATTTAATTTAATCCCCAAATGTCTCTCATTTTAAAGGAGCCTGTTCATTTCCTTCTAGGACCTTATCAGGTGCAGGCACCCAGCAATGTGAGCAGAAGCACTGGGCAGATAGGCAGTGTTGGGGGGAGGGCTTTGTGGGGAGTGACTCAAGGGCTGTGTGGGTTTTTCCTCAAATTATTTCATGAGATAATGATGACAGTGATTGCGAGACAAATAAAACAGCAGCAGCATCATTGAGGCACACGCTGGTGCAAATGGCAGCCTGGCATGGCAGGGCTGGGTACATTCCCTGCTTAAAAGGAATTACTGTGGGAGGGGAACAGTCCCAAGGATGGGGTGAAAGGAGCATTTGCTTTGTGCCTGACACCAAATCCAGCTGTTTCACGGATGGGGCGATGTAATGAATGGACCAAGTACATCGTGGGCTCTGAATTTTTGTCTTCAGACTCACTGGGGGAGTTCAGGTGATGCTGAACTGCTGCTGGGGTGAGCCAGGCTGGGTGGGACAGAGCTGGTGCTCTCTGTGCTACCGGTGTCACAGGGACCCTTTGGGTGATAAACCAGGACAAGGCACAGCTGGACACATGTGGACCCACGCTCCTGCCCAGCTGGATGTGGCACTGAGCTCCAGCATCTTCCTGGAAACCTGCCCAGCTCTTTGCCCCCTGAGCCCAGGCAGGTGCTGCTGGGTGGTGTCTGTGCTGTCCCCTCTGTGCACATGGGGCTCACGCCCCCCTGGGGGGTTTCCTGGAGCTGACAGCAGCTTTTGCAGCCCAACATTTGCACCCAGCTGCCTGGAGATGTCCGGGGGTGGTTATCACCTCTGTGCTCTGGGGGTTCAGGGGTGTCCAGCAGCAGGGTGGCTCTCCCAGGGGTGCTGTCACAGGCTGGGACCTCCACCAGGGTACAACCTCTGTCCACTCTATGGGTACCTCTCCCCAGCGGGATGTGAGGCTGGGTGGGTTGACTCCTGAGGCTGCTGCCTTGTCTGAAGCTGAAGTCAGTTTATACAGAGGGGATGTCTTTGTTAACTCCAGCTTTCTGGTTGTCGCTGGGTTTGTGAAAATGCTTGGATCTCAGCTGGGGATACAGTCACTTATTTTCTGGGTGACTTGTTAGCTGGGAGTGGCCCTGTGAATAACCCCTTGCCCAGGATTTGTGTAGGATGGAATTGCTTCCTAAAGAGAGAATTTTTCTCTCCTTTGATTTTTTTTTCCTGCTGGGCTGGTTCTGCCCCTTTGGCTTAGACAGAAAAATCACACAGGATCCGACTCTGGCAGGGGAGGGCTCATCACAGGCTCCCCCTGCTCACAAAAACAGCCTTGGAGGTTTTTTCCCTTGGGCTTTTCCCTTTAAAAGGACAGAGCTTGCTCAGGCCTTTCCCCAGTTGCAAACAAACCTGGAAAAACCAGGCCCAAAGGTGTAAAACCCCGGCCGGGGCTGACAGGAGTGGCTGTGGTTTTGTAGGGCTTGCCCAGAGCCACGGGCTGAGCTGGGGCCATCCAGGGATGGGCAGAGCCCGGCGCTTCCCTCTGGCATTTGATAACGCGGTGCAGGAGGGGCCAGAGCTGCTGGACGAGCTGCTGGCTTTCTCTGCAGCCCTTGGGCAAAATCCCTGCAGGGCATCAGCTCCCAGGGGCCGCGCAGCCATCGGGGTGAGGATGCTGTTACGGCTCTGCCTCTGCGGCTGCAGCCGAGCCGGCACCTTGGGATCCCCCAAAACCCCCCTGTGCTGCCGGGTGCTGGAGGGGGGAGCTGAGTGCCACCATCCCACTCCTGGTAGCTGGGGGTACCTGGTGTTTCAGGGCTCAGGAGCAGGACTGGAAGCTGACAGAGCAATGGGTGACTTGGCACCACCTTGGGGACGTGGGGATGGTGCCATCCCACCGCCCCAGAGCACTGTTAGTGTTGTACAAATTGGTGCCAGCCTTGTAGGTGGGGTGTGAGGAGGTGAAAGGCTCCCCAGGAAGGTGGCCAGGGAAATTTGGGGTGCTTCTGCTTTCTTTATCTTCTTTATCTTTTCTTTATCTTCTCCTCTGGCAGATGCTGGAGACGGATGCTGAGAAGCCGGGGCAGATGCACTCGGAGGATGGGAAGGCAGCAGTGGGTAATGCCCCTCCGGCTGCCAAGGCAGCAGCTCTGGCCGAGCCCTGGGACGCTCTGGGGGCCACCCAGGCTCCTGTTCTGGTGGAAAAGCAGCCAGTGGCCCCCGCAAAGGGAGAGGAGCAGCCCAGCTCCCTGCCAGCCTTTGTCATCCCTGAGCTGCGACTCGACAGCTCCTTCAGCCAGAGCGCGGCGGGCACGGCGGGCAGTGCCACGGACGGCGAGGAGGAGGAGGAGGACGAGGAGGAAGATGAGGACGAGGAGGATGAGGAGGAGGAGGACAGCGACGAGCAGTACCTGGACAGGAACGAGCTGAAGCGCAGCAGTATGATCGAGACGTCGGGCGGGCAGCCCGGCTACACCCTGAGCGTGCAGGGCTCGCTGCGGCGCCGCACCCACAGCGAGGGCAGCCTCCTGCAGGAGGCCAAGGGCCACTGCTTCACCTCCGACACCACCCTCAACTGCTCCGACAGCCAGGGCACCGCCGCACACTGGGCACTGCCCTCCCCCAGGACCCTCAAGAAAGAGCTCGTCAGAAACGGCGGCTCCATCCACCAGCTGACGCTGCTCTTCTCGGGCCACAGGAAGGTACGTGAGCCTCGGCTGGCCGAGCTGCTGGGAGAGCTCCTGGGGTGGAGGTGTCCTGGCATGTGGCTCCTGTCTCCATGACCCCCCTCCATGCCTTCTGAGTGGTCAGGAGGGTCCCTGCCCCTGGCAGCCCCCTCTGGGAGGTGCTCAGCACCCGGGGCAGGTCACCCAGAGCAGCGTGCTGGGGCCGTGGGTGGCCATTCCCACCGCTGCACCCACACCCTGCAGATCCCATGGCCTGGGCAGCTGCTGTCTGCTGGGACTGGTGGTGGCAGAGGTGCACCTGGGGATCTGGGGACCTGCTTGCACAGGACTGCTCCCAGCAGCAGTGAGGAGAATCCCTGGTGACAGTCCCCAGTGTGCAGAGGGTGCTAGGAGCAGTGTGACCCTCTGCCCGCACCAGCCTTCTGCAGGGCTTTGATCACTCTTGGGGTCCATCTCATGAAAAAGCTGTGGTCAGCTGGGATGTGTGACCCCACCATCCAGGAGAAGCAGCAGAGGCTGTGCCAAGGGAGCTCTACCCAGGACTGGCCTGTGCAATCCCAGGGGCCTGGGGTGCTCCCTGAGCCCCCAGAGCAGAGTTGGCTCTGGCTGCACTGGTGCAGGAAACAAGGTGCCAGTGCAGAGATCAGGCATGGGGAGTGCTGCTGTTCCCATCCTCCCCAGGTGACACTGGCAGGGTGCTGAGAGTGCCCCTGGCCCCAGACCCTGCTCTGCTCTGTCAAGCCCCCACCAGCTCCATCCCTGCCTCAGCACTGGGTGCTGCTCGGGGTTCTGAGTGCTGCTGCTCGGGGCTCTGGGTGCTGCTCGGGGTTCTGGGTGCTTGGCAGAGGACCACAGTCCATTGCTCGGAGTCGTATTCCCAGCTCAGGACCTCATTTCACGTCTCAGAACCATGTCCTGCTGCTTGGGACCACCTTGCAGAGCCACATTCTGCTCCAGAGCAGTGGCTCCTTGGCAGGAGAGGCTACTGCAGACCCTGGCATTAAACCCGTGCTGGGTTAACCCTCTTCCTGACACGCTGCTTGAAAAGCTACCCTGATGCTGTTTCCTGGAGGAATTTCTGGGCTCGGAGTCCCTTACCAGCTGGTGAGTGCCCTTCCCGAGGTTACAGACTGCTGGGATGGGGCTGCTGTCCACAAGAAAGTCCAAACTCCCTTGGAGACTGATGCCAACATCTGTGTGCAGGAGGAGATGGGGGATTCAGACCCGCCCTATCCCCAATAAAGAAAAGCCACTCTTGTGTCAGGGACACGGTCATTGCCTGTCGCACGTGCGAGGGAGGTGGTGACAGCGCCAGGCCGGCTGAGAGCTCCCGTTAGCGCTGCTGTGAGCAGTGCCCTGAAGGAGAGCTCACAGTGCCGCTGTGTGTGCAGCCCCGAGCCTGCAGCCTTGCAGCCCTGCAGCCCTGAGCCTGCAGCCCTGCGGCCCTGCAGCCCTGCAGTCCTGAGCCTGCAGCCTGGGCTGTGTGTCCCTGCCGGGCGCTCCGGATCGTGCTCCACCCTGCCCCGGGGAGCCGCCAGCTACACTACCTGCTCTCATCTGGGTGGATGTCTCCCCGCAGAGGTGAACGAGCTCCTCCTGCCTTAAACTGTTCTGGTGCACATTAGACTGGGATTTTTGGGGCAGGGATTGGGCAGCCTGTGCCGGCGGGGAGGGCAGTGTGGAGCAGTGTGGTGGCTGCACCTCCTGCAGCTCCCAATTCCAAGCCTGCAGCAGCTCTGGCTGCCTGGAGCCTAAATCCCTGCCCTTGTGTTCTCCTGGGCACCCCTGCCTGTTCCTACTGCCCCGCTCCCTGCTCACATCACCCTGTTCCCACTGCCCTGTTCCCATTCCCCAGTCCCCATTGCCCCATTCCCACTGCCCTGCTCCCACTGCCCTATTCCCACTGCTCTGCTCCCATTGCCCTGTTGCCATTCCCCGGGCCCACTGCCCCATTCCCACTGCCCTGCTTCAACTGCCTTGCTCCAGCTGCTCTGTTCCCACTGCCCAGTTCCCACTGCCCTGTTCCCATTCCCTGGTTCCCATTGCCCCATTCCCACTGCCCTGCTCCCACTGCCCTGTTCCCACTGCCCCCTTCCCATTCCTCGGTTCCCACTGCCCTGTTCCCACTGCCCTGCTCCCACTGCCCCCTTCCCATTCCCCGATCCCCACTGCCCCATTCCCACAGCCCCGTTCCCCTTGCCTTGCTCCCACTGTCCCATTTTCCCACCGTGCTCCCATTGTCCCGCTCCCCTTGCCCCGCCTCTCCAGCTGCCTGTGGAGGCTGTGCAGCAGTCAGGGAAGCCAGACACGGGGCTGAGCCACTGTGGGACTGAGCTACTGCCGCCCCCCTGCCTACACCTTGGAAGCACTTTTATTGGTTTGTGCCTTTGAATAGTTTAAGGAAGCCTCCGAGCTTTTTGGAGCAGGATGATGATGCACAATTCCCATACGGAATTCCCCCACCAAGCTGTCAAGCACTGGCAACACCTGCACCCAGTGGCCTCGGCTGCAGGGCCATCACATCCATCAAGGTTCTTGGTTATTTTCCCATCTGGGAGTGTTTCAGAGGGGCTCGTTCCACAGCACTGTTTAACACCATCGTGCCCAGTGTGCCTCCCCATTCCCTCTCTTCCCGCTGTGGGGCTGGGAGCTGGTTGTTTTATTGGGCATTGTGGGGAGCGCTGGGACTCCTCGGGAGAGCTCTGCTGCTGCCTTTTGTCCCCGAGCATAGAGCCTCTCCGGACAATGGCAGGAAGCCCCGGCCAGCCCGTCTGCCGGGGCCGGAGTGGCCCGGGGAAGGCGCTCGGCGAAGGCCGCATTGTTCGGGGACGATAAACTCCGGAAACCCGGGCTCAGAATGGAAGGAAATGTCCGAAACCTGGGGCCTGGGGCTGCAGGGCTCAGCACAGGGTTCCCACGGCCGGGCCGCGGGGTGATGATCCTGGAAAGCGCCGGGAGCACGGGATGAGCTGGCGGTGGTCGGGTGGGTGTGGGGAGGATGCAGGGCGGCTGTGAGCATCTGCGGCGTTCAGGGATGGATGGACTAAAGCCCTGAGCTGTGGTGGTCCCGCGGCTCTCCCTGCCTGGTGCCAGGCTTTGTGTCTCAGAGGCTGTGCTGGTGCTGCCCTGAGCTCATGGCACATCCCAGATCCCCTTGGTTTGTCCAGGCAGACTTGTAAACTGCAATGATGTGACTCAGTTATAGGTGAAATGTTCTGATTTCTCCTGCCTGGAGACTGCTAGGAACTCCTGATTGATTTTGGGCTCAGCCTGGTTCTAGGGGGCTCTTTGGGTGGTGGCAGGATCCCTGTGCCTACTCAGCAGCAGGAGAAGGCGCATCAGGGTGGGGAGGTGAACATCCTCCCTGTAGGAGGTACCACTGTCAGAACCTTGTACCTGGAGGGTACCTGGGCCACCGCCCGTGGGGTCTCCTTGGATGCTTCAGGAGCACCACAGGCTGAAGATGGCAGAGGATGAGTGAGGGGAGAGAGGTCAGGAGCTTGTTCCGTGTCGTTGCCATCATGAGGAAGGGGCCCTGTGGGTGCTGTGGGTCGGGGCTATGTGGTGTGGGGACCGTGGGGTTGCTGGCCCTGCTGGTTGGTGACACAGAGTGGCACCGTGGGCATGTCCTGGTGTGATTTCAGACACTGTTTTTCTGTTCCCCCCAGCTGAGTGGAGCAGACCCTGAGTGCAGCTGTGATGAAGGGGATGAGACCTCCCGCAAGAAACGCAGCAGGAGCCTGTAAGTGTCAAATCGGGTGTGGCATCAGGGTGTGCCAGGGCTGTTTGTGGGGTCAGACTCCTCGGCTGAGCCCCGCTGGTACCAGGAGCCCTCAGGATCACCATCTTTTCCTCCTGCCTTTTTCCAGCAGCAAAGCCATGAACTGGGGTCTCACTTCAGATGGAGTTGTTTCCAGGGAGGGTGGTGGAGATGTGCTGGGGGCACTGCCCAGCCCAGCTGGGAGCACACCCTTCCACCGTGCCCAGACAGGGTGAAGACACCGGCTCTTGGGAAAAACAGCTTGCCCGGGTTCAGGGAGAGGACATGGAAGCCGTGAAATCTGAGCTGGGGGCCTCCTTCCCGTTGGCCCCATGCCGGGAGGAGGAATGGGGAGGTGGAATGGGGAGGTTTCCCACCGCGGGTCAGGCTCAGCCCTCGTGGCACATCCGCGGCAGCGCAGTGGGAGCAGGGACTGCGGGGACCCCCGAGGGACACCGGCAGCTCCTCTGCTGCTCCCGGTAAGGCTTTGGGGTGCCAAAAAGCGGGTGCAAGCAAGGACAAGGCAGCCGTGGCCTTTGCTGTCCTCAAACACAGCTGCAGCTGAGGGGGGCAGGCGCACGAGTGCGGATGTTCGGGAGCGAACTCCTCCAGGACGCGGACCCGGCCGGGTGCCAGGGTCACGGGGATGCCCGTGGCTGTGTGCCCCGTGCCCTGCGCCACGTGTGCCGGGCAGGTGGAGGAGCCACACGTGGTTTGAGTGGCTCGGGGTGCGAGGGGGCTGCGCACGCAGCTGCCCGGCCTCGCCGGCTGTGCCAGCGAGCGGCACTGTCGGCCCGTGCTGCCTCACCGCCGCCGCCTATTTTTAGCTCTTTTTATTATTTCCCCCCCAGCACTGGAAATGAAAACGAAGCCCTTGCAGCAGGGACGTCCCCCCGGCCGCGTGGCAGCGCCGGGGGAGCGGGGCTGGCGGGGGAGGCTCGGCCCCCCCGGCGCGGCGGGGTCAGGGGCGGTTGCGGAGAGGGTTCTGCGCTCACCTTGAGCCGGCAGGGGATGCTCCGGGGAGCGCTTGGCAGCGCCATTGGCTGCGCGGCGCGGTCCCAGCCGGCTCCGGGAGTATTTATGGTGCGGGGGCCGCGGGTCGGCACTCGCTCCTCTCCCGGCGCACGCTGCCGGCCCCGAGGTACCACGCCATGGTGGACTTTTCCGAAAAATACCTGGAAAGGTAGGACACCCAGCATCCTGCGAGGAAGGGGAATGTGTTGCCCAGGGGATGCTTCGGAAGCAGTGTGGGGTGATGGTGCTGGGCCTTGGAGTCATGCTGGGTTGCCGGGGTAGATCACTTTATAGAGGCAATTCTGGAGAGAAACCAGCAATTTTTCTATGGATTTTTTTTTTTTCTGGGGCATTTATTGTGCAGTGTGGCCGCAGCTGGGGACTGTGCCTGGCTGTGGTTGTCACAGCCTGGGTTGGTGCCACTCCTTTGCAAGGGTGTGCAAGAGGAGCAGCACGTGGAAGTTGGGGAACTTCCTTAGGAGGTGTTTGCCTGGTGTGTTCCAGCTGGAAAATCCACCCAGGAGCCACGTTCACCTGCCTGGTGTGGGCTAGCTGGCCTTGTGCCGAGGGCTGTGCTGTGGAGCTGACCCACGTGTGTCACACAGGGGGTGTTCAGTGCTCTGCCAGCCCCGCCGGGCATGGACTGCTGCCCTGCTAAAGTGGGAACACTGCTGAAATTGTTGCTCGAGACTGGGATGGCTCGTCCTGTGTGCTGGCGGGTGCAGTGATGGGAGGCAGATGGTGTTGGAGCGTGCGGCTCCGTGTTTGGATCTGCTTTTCCCACGTTAGTGGGTGTCTGGCAGCAGTGGGATGTGTGTCCTGCTGGGATCACAGCCCAGGAGGTGTGAAGGCAGTGAAAGTGTCCGTGTGTGTGAGGGTGTGGATGGCACCAGGGACTGGGGGGAGTGATTGCCCTCTACAATCATTCTGTGGCTCATTGCACTGAGCCCTGGGATTGCTGCACCTCTTTTATTTTTCCCAGCGGTTGCTGTGTTTTACCCTGCTGGGACTGAAGAGAGCTGTGGGTCTGGAGAACATCAATTGGGATGGGGTGGTGCATCCATGCCATGAGTCCATCCTGTTCCCCTCGTGTCCCTGGACATGGCTTGGCCAGGTAGAGGTGGCTTCTCTGAGCACCCTTGCTGTGTGACCTGTGGGAGGTCCTGTAACATTAAATTTGCAGCATCAGAAAGAGCAAGAAGTGAAAACTGAAGCTGCTTACCCAATGAGGTGTTGTCAGAAAAGGAGCTTCAAATTTAGAGGCCATGTGTGTTGAGAAAAGACTGATGCACTTAAGTTTTCATAAATACATTATATCCTCAGGCAGTGAAACACTGTCTGTGTCTGCTTTATGATGAGATCGAGGAGAGGTATTTTTAAATGGAAGAAATTAAAAACACAGATGGAAGCTGTAATTCTTTCCAGTTATAAGGGTTCCAGCCACAAGTAATTAAGACAGCATTATACTTGCTTTTTAATGAATGACAGATCACTGTCATTTGGAGAATACTGCCAGAAAAGGGAGTGAGAAGCAAGGCCCAAGCGCTAAAACGTGCCATCGCAGCATTTTTGGGGTTTTTGGGAGGTGTTCGGTGCCGTCCCCGCGGTGTCCCTGTCCCGGCTGTGTCCGGGTGCAGTGACCGCGCCGTGCCACGCGGGGGCAGCACCGCCCGTCCCATCCCAGCCCGTGCTGCTCCCCAAAATCTGTCCAGCCTCGTGTTACTGGCAGCTCCTGGGGCGACCGCGAGCCCCACGGCCGTGTGTCCGCCCGTCTGTTTGTCCAGGGGGGCTGGATTCCGAGGACCCGTGCGCGGGTGACAGCGTGGGGTGTCCTTGCCCCAGTGCCCTGCCCCGATGGAAATGTCCCCACGGCCATGCCCCGCACGGGCTGGCACCGCAGACGTGTGAGCCCCCGTGGGCTGTGCATGTGTGGGTGCCCACGCAGGGGGGACACAGGGCAGCGCTGTCCCCGCTCTGCTCCTCAGCCCGCTCCGCCCCCGCCGCAGCCCCGCTGCCTTCCCGGGATGCCTGCGCTCTATAAATAGCCCTCGTAAATCCTCGCCGTGATTATTTTTCCCCGCCGTCTCTTGAAAGGCCCCACTATCCGCCTCGGCGCTGATTTTTCCACCTTTCCTCAAGTTTCCCCAGCAACGGCAGAGCCGTCCCAAACAGCGGCGGGGCTGACACAGCCTTTACTCACTCGCAC
>VYXF01006548.1:42054-53033 GCA_013397295.1 Polioptila caerulea | reverse complement strand
GTCCGCTCCGCTCGGGGTGTCCGCTCCGCTCGGGCTGTCCGCTCGGGGCTGTCCGCTCCGCTCTGCTCGGCACGGGGCTGTCCGCTCGGCTCGGGCTGTCCGCTCGGCACGGGCCGTCCGCTCCGCTCGGGCTGTCCCCGCAGCCATGCCGTTCTTCCGCGACCTGTCCAAGCCACAGCCGCTGGAGTTCCACGCGGAGATGCTGCTGGCGGTGCAGAGGCCGCACACGGGCAGCCTGCAGCGCCGGCACACCATGAAGGAGTAGGTGGTGGGCGCGGGGCGCGGGCGGGACGCGCTGCCAGAGGGTCCCCGCGGGGCTGGGGGTCCCCTCGCCCACCCGCTCACTCTCACTCTTCTCTCTAGAGCCAAGGACATGAAGAACCGGCTGGGGATTTTTCGGCGGCGGAACGAGTCCCCCGGAGCCAACCCCTCCGGCAAGCTGGACAAAGTGCTCAAATCCCTCAAGTAGGTGCTGCGAGGGGATGGGGGACTCGGGGGACTCGGGGAGAAGCTGTGGTCTGGAGCTCCTCACCGCTAAGGAGACTGTGTTCACCCTGTTTGGGGAAGCTGTGGACAAAGTTTTTGTATCTGGAGGAGCATTTAAAATATTTTTTGGCTGAAAATCTCGTGCTGGAGGGTGAGAGGTCCTGCCTGCGCAGTGGCACCGCAGCAGCTTGGGCTGGAAATTTACCTGACAGCAGCGTTCTCCCAGTGCCTGTCTATGGAACTTTAACTGGCCAGAGGATGGTTTGAAAAACCACTTTGCTCTGGAGATGCTCCAGCAGCTGGAGACGAGCCCTCCCTGCTCTTGCTCCTGGCAGCTTCTCTGGCTTCTTGAATGGGGCAGCTGAAGTCCCACTTTTCCGCAGCTCTGATCACCCAGAGCTTCTCCAGTTCTTCCTTAGACACCCCAAGTGCCACATCTGCCTGCACATCTGCCTGCAACCCCTCCTGGGGTTGCATTTTCTTCCTACTGGCCTAAAGGCAGCGGTTTCTTTTTGGCAGAGTTGCTGTGGTGCTGCCTGGTGCAGAGCCTGGCTCTGCCTTCAGCTGCTCTGCCAGTGCCAGTACCAAGGTGGGAGCCAGGGCCAGCCCCTCGGGCACACAGCGTGGCTTTATCCTCTGGAAACGTTTAGCAGGAGGCTGATTTGGGAGCTGGGAGCAGCAGTGCTGGGCTCACAGCCTGGCTTTTAATCCACTGGAAATGTTTAGCAGGCAGCAAAAGAAGCTTTTGCTGCTGAGCTTTGCCAACATGCCGTCCTTTTTCCACAGGCCCACTCCCGAGGAAGCGCTCAAGTGGGGGGACTCCCTGGAGAAGCTGCTGCTGCACAAATGTAAGTGTGTGTCCATCCCTTCCATTTGTGTTTGCTGCCAGGGGAATATTCAGACACGTGCCTGGATAAATCTGGGATTTCCTCTGTTAATCCCTTCCGGTATCTGGGGGTGCACAAAGCAAAATTAGCCTCTCCCTTGTCTGCACCCCTCCCGCTCCTGCCTGACCCAGGGGGCAACTTTGTGACATGGGCTAGGGAGAGCTTCAGGTTGGGGCTGCAACCCCCCAGCTTGGGGAGGAGGAGGCAGTGATCCATGTCTGTGCCCAGTTTGGGGCTGTGCAGAGGGTCCATGGAGCAGGAGCTGCTTTAGAACATGCCAAAGATGGGAGGACAGCCCTTCTCGGGCACCCCATCCCCAGGGGGATGGCCAGGGATTCTGTCCCCACTCCAGCCCACCCTCCCTTCTCTGGGTCTCTGTGCTGCTGCCAGGCTGGGGATGTGGGTTCAGCTCCTGGCTGGGCTGGGCTGTGTTGCTGTGCTGGCCTGGCAGTGCCATCGCTGCCTGTTAGCACAGGGGCGTTTTTTGGGCAGTGCAGGGAGGTGGTTTGGGCTGCAGCACTGCAAGAGCTGAGGGTCTTGTGGGGCTGTTCCATGTCTGTGAGTGGGAGTAGAGCTGTGTCCCTGTCCCCCACAGACGGGCTGGCTGCCTTCAGGGCCTTCCTGCGCACTGAGTTCAGCGAGGAGAACCTGGAGTTCTGGCTGGCCTGTGAGGAGTTCAAGAAGATCAAATCCCAGTCCAAGATGGTCTCCAAGGCCAAGAAGATCTTCGCTGAGTACATTGCCATCCAGTCCTGCAAAGAGGTGAGGGCTGGCTCCCACACTGGTGTGCAGCTCCCGACACGGTGGCTGCCTGGGGAGCTGCTCACCAGCCCTGGTTCTTCTGCCCACAGGTCAACCTGGACTCCTACACACGGGAGCACACCAAGGAGAACCTGCAGAACATCACCCGCAGCTGCTTCGACCTGGCGCAGAAGAGGATTTATGGGCTCATGGAGAAGGACTCGTACCCCCGCTTCCTCCGCTCCGACCTCTACTTGGACATAATCAACCAGAAGAAAGGCAGCTCCCCACTGTAGGCTCAAGGACTGTCTGGGGCAGGCTGGGAGCTGTGCATTTACATGGAATTGGGCAGTGGAGGCCTTCCCGGGAGCTGGTGGGAGCTCGTTGTCCCGCTCGTGCCCCCAGGCTGTATGGACATGGGGCAGCTGAAGGCACCGAGCTCAAGGCTGAGGGGGCCAACAGGCTGAGCAGTCTGGTACTGCTGCACCACCCCGTCCCACCATCGCTGGTACGACGCCTTCGGGGTGGCCCCGGCATGGATTTAGCCAGAGGGAAGCTCCCACGAGACTACTGTGAAGCACCTGCCTCAGCCACGAGCGTCGCTGGAAGGTGGAGAGAGCCCAGCTCGGCGAGGAGGAGGGGTTCTTGTGCAGGGCTCTGGCCAAGGGGCAACAGCAGCAACACAAACGTCGTTCTGGATTAAAGCCTTGTGAACTGGAGCAGCCCCAGGATGCTTCTGTGCTTCCCTGTGCCACGGGGCCTCCCGGCTGCCCCGGAGCAGCTCTGGCAGGAGCCTGGCACTTCCTTGCCTCGTGGTGGGTCCCCCTGGGAGCAGCAAGAGCTGGGTCCTTGCCCTGCGCTGGAGGTGTGCAAAGCACCTCCTCCTGCCCTCACCCCTGGTTTATTTATTGCCCTCCTGTAGCTGGACACGTTGCTGTGTGATAGGAAACCCCTGTGTCCTCCCCATTCCCGAGTTACAAGTGCAATATTTGTGTGTGTCGCGGCCGAGTTCTCCGGCGGAGAGGATGCCTTTTTCTTTTTCCAGGTGTGTAGATTTTGTAAGGTAGCAGGTTTTGTGTGCCAGACCCATTCCCTGGCAGCGGGCCGCTGGGGGAGCCTGGTGTAAATATCAATGTATCGATGCCCTGACGATGGAGGGGTTGGTGATGGAGAAAAGCAACTCTGTGCAGCAGCCGCTCTCCTGACTCTGGATAACAATGCTGTGTTTGGGAAGTGGGGGTTCCTGCTGGCCCTGGCAGGGCAGGATGCACTGCCTGCCTCCCAGTTTACAGTGCAAAGCATCTCTGCAGCTAGAAAAAGAACCTACATTGTCATGGTCATAGGTAAATAAAAGGAGAATATCATTTCTTGTAGCTGGCTTTTGTTCGTGCTGTGTTTGGCAGCACTGGTGGAGCCACATGGCTCTCGCCTCGCTGAGGAGTGTAAAATCCTATTACTGTGTGGCTAAAGAAGGGAAAATCTGGTTCCATGAATTTCTGAGCTGTTTTGTACAGTGGAGCAGCTGCCAGATGCTCCTGAGGCCAGGTCTGGGTCCAGGAGCAGAGTTTTGCCCAAAGCGAGACTGTTGCCAAGGACAGCGGTCGCTGTTAAACACAGCAGGGCACAAACCTCTGACCAGGGAAATGCCCAAACACACCAGTGACCTCCTGCAGCTCTGGGTCCCTCTGGGGACACACCAAAAGCAGCAACAAAGTGCTATTCCAGGCCCATGCACAGCTTGGGAGGGCTGCTCCTCCCCATCAAGGGCACTGCTCTGGTGTGAGATGCAAATATTTTGTAAAGGCTGTTCAGGGTGTGTTTGGTACCTGAAATGTCACCTGGTTGTGGTCAGCCTTGGATGGCTCAGGGATGTGACTGGTGTCACATGTGGTGTGGCTGCCCAGAGTGCTGCTGGTGATGCCCAGGGATGTGTGGCTGCCCCACCTGAGCACAGCTCTCCCCAGCAGGTACCATCCCTTCTGGGGAGCTGCCTGTTTTCCCTCTTCAAACAACCAGCAGGTGATGCCAGGTGGGGACACTGAGGCAGAGCTGAGGGCTGTGCTCAGGTCTTGGCTGGAGACAGCAGCCTGTTTTCGGTGGCTCTCCTGGTGGCTCTCCTGGAGGTGCTGTTGGCACCCCAAGGTCAAGATCCATGGATGGTGTCCCAGTGATGACCCAGTCACTGACCCTGGAGCTGCTGGGAGTGGGTGGGTGCACCTTTCCAGCTGCCTCCTCCAAGCCAGTCTCTCCTCTTTCTCCTGGCACTGCCCAGAGCTTTCATCTCCTCTCCTTCCTTTGTGTCTGGACTCAACACAGATTTTCTTGCACCTCCCCCCTCTCTCCATCTCAAACCATCAGTGTTAGGAAACTTACTGCAGGGTACCTTAATTCCCTGTTTTTCCATGTCCCCAGGCTCACTGGGACACCCACAGAGGGTCTGGGCTCAGGGGCTCTGTGGCGGTGGCTCTCCTCAGTCCCTGCTGTCACCTTCTCCCTGCCCTGAGCACAGCCCCAGCAGCCCTGGTGCATCCCATGGTACTGGTGATGCCCAGGAGCATCCCAACGCCAGAACCAGGCTGGGTTTTGAGCCTTTCCTGCCTTCCCTGCAGGAATTATCCCAGCCCAGTGAGCCAGGCAGGGCTGGAGCTGCTGTGGGATGTGTGGGGTGGGAATCTGGTGCTCAGCTTTGATCCCTGCAGGGGACAAAAGGCACCATGGGGGTGGAGAAATGGGGACCTGGGGTGACTCCCTGGAAAGGTGGAAACAGCCCTGGGTGAGTGGCAGGAGCTGGGTTATTGCTGAAAGAGAATTTATTGCTGGGTTCAAGGCTGGCCTGAGTCACTTGGCAAACGCCTTCCCCACATGCTCAGAGACACTCGATTCCCTGGAGAGACACACCTGGGGGAAAGCTGGAAGTGCCACGTGCTTTTTCCACGTTTTCCTGGGATGGCCAGTGCCCTCTGCACAGGGCAGGTCTCAAAATGAACTCGGGTCTCCTCGTGGACTCTGTGGTGACACTGAAGCCACAGCTTTGTCCTTTCTGTGCTGTGGGAGAGGGGCTGTGACAGCTTCTCCAAGACTTTGTGCTGCAGAGCAAAAGGTGTGAGGAGCTTGGAGCATCTGCATGGGAACTGGCTGAGGGAAATCAGCCCCTGGAGGGGGTTTGTTCTGGAGGACATGGGTTGGGCTGGAGATCCAGCCCCACTGCCCTGAGGGGACTCAGGGAGCTCTTACAGGGACACTGAGCTTACAGCACAGAAGGGGGAGAGAAATGTCCTTTAGCACAAAATCAAATATCCAGGACAAAATCCAATCATGCCAAGAGAAAAAATTCCTGACTTATTGATGCCAATTCCACAAGCTTGTGTGATGGGAATGGGAATTAGGTATATTCCTAATTCCTAATTTAAACCCCCAGCCTCAACCCAACTGGCACTGCTGGAGGGACATTCCCAAGGCAGAGATGCTGAGATCACAGGGGTCATCTGGCTGGGGGTGGCCCTGGGGGAGGAGAGGGGACATTACCTGCACTGCAGCCACCCATGGAGGGTGACAGTGGGAGCTGCTGCCTGGCCTGGGCTCATCCCAAGGGTCAGGGATGTGTGGAAGAGCTGCCCGTGGACATGGCTGGTGCCACAGCCAGAGGGAATTTCCCCATGTGGAAACTGGTGCCTTCCAAAATAGGGAGGACCTTATCTCGGCAGATAATGAGGATTTATCTCTGGGCTAAAAATTAGAGGTTGCTGAGTTGCAAATAGTCCCAACTCAGCCGTGTTGTGTGCAACCAGGGCAAAGTCCACCGAGGTGTCCCTGGTTCATCCATGGCACAAAGCTCACCCAGTTGAAGGCAAAGCTCTGCAGGGAAGGGATTTACATGGGAAAATGGGAATTATCATCAGAAAGAGCTGGAAGGTTCAAAAACTGACACGATTCTGGGTGGGAAAAACGTAAAACATCCTAAGGTCCTGGGTTTAACATGATGGTTCCTTCACACCCTCAGGGATGAGGAGGCTGGGATGAACAAAAAGCACTTGGAGAGGTGGGAAAATGTCTCAGCTGCCTCAGGTGATGGCCTTGACCCTTCAGGTGTCCCTCAGCTCAGTATTTCATCAGCTGCCTGATGTGGCTGGCAGCCAGGGATGGCTGCTGGGGACACCTGTGATTTACAAAAGCAAAGGGAGCTCTGAATGTGGCAGCTGAAAATGCAGCTCAAGCTGCTGAGCACCTCTGGGATGAAGATTTATTGGGAGAAAGGAATGAGGAGTGTAGTCATCCCCATCCCAGGCGAGTACCTGCAACACTTGGGCTGCAAGGAGCTTCATTCCAGAGCTGACTGGAAGCCAGGAGCATAAAACTTTTCTCTTATTTTTACAGAAATGGAAATTTGCCTTCTTTGGGGGTGTGTCCTGTGCCCCACGGTGCTCCAGCACTGCTCAGCCTTTACTGGGCTTTTCCAAGACAGCCATCCTGGTGGACAAACTTACCCAAATAAACATAACTTTCTACTGAGCAAAGTCATTCCTTGGACCCCTGATTAGACAAATATTCTCAGAATAGAAGCAAGGCTGCTTTCCAGCCACAGACTAAACACAGCTCAGCAGTTTGATACTGAAACCACTGACACAAGAATTCCCTGCCTGGAGTAAACAGCTGAGCTGCTGTGACAGTCCTTTCACCCTGCTCAGAGCTACTGAGGCTTATCAGGAGCATCCTGAGCTCTAATTTGGGTGGCTGAGATGCCCAGGAGCTGTCTGGAGACCCACCATGTGAACCCCCAGCCGTCTGCACGGCAGGGATGGAGGTCAGGCTTGGTCTGGGTTTGTCTGGGGACTTTGGCATCCTCTGGCTGTGATAAGGGTGAGAGAATGCAGAGTGTGAGGGCTCTTGTCCTTGCTGGTGGTGACCCCGGGGCTGGCTGGGCTGGAAGAGGGGGTGCTCAGCACATTGTCCTGCCCAGGGTGCTACAGATGCCCTTCCAAAGCATCCTTGGATTGACACCGGCAGGACCAGTGCCACCAACCTCTGCAGGTGGCATTAGTGATGTCACCCCTAAACAATCCAAGGGAGCAAATACAGAGAAAGTAGAAGGCTCCTGAGATAAGAATAAAACCAGACTCAGAGCTTTCTGTTGAGAATACAAACCCAGCTTGGCTGGGCTGGTGCCAGGGCAGGAAATGCAGTGGTGGTGGAGTCCCCTGGGTGCCTCCAGCTCATTGGGGAAGCATTGTTGTGTCCCTCTCATTGCTCATTTTCTGATTCTTCCCTGCATTAGGTCATTTTTACTCAGCCTATCCAGCTCCCACATTCCCTGGAGCTGGGGAGGAAAGCGGATAATGCTGAGTGCAGCCAGCCCCGAGGCCTGGGGAGGATGGAGGAAAGGATGGTGAAAAAAAATTTATTTGTGGCTGAGCAGGGCTGGAACACAGGGAGGGGACGAAGGGGACCTGCTCCTCAGAGTGACTCACTGCCAGCACAGCCATGCCCTCTGTGCACAGGGCACAGGCAGGGATGGAGCTGAGAAAGGGATTCTCATCGGGAAAATCTGGGATTCCGGATTCTCATTGGAAAAATCTGGGATTCCCCAATTCCCTGCCTTCCTCCCTTGGCAGAGGGAGAGGTTGGGGGAGGTGGAGGAGAGGAAGAAGAGCCAAGCAGGAGCAGGTGAGGGCTATGGATGGAGTGTTTGCACAGGAGCCATTTGCAAGTAATTTCTTGTCCCTTCCTGAACTAATGGGACAATTATTTCGGGCCACACGTGTTTCTCATGGAAAGTTCCACCCAAGCCATGCGTCAGCTCCTCGGGGGAGCAGCCCTGCTGTCCCTAAAGTGATTTTCTAGACAATGACAAGCAAGTGAAACTCCTGCTCCTGGGCCTGGGGACAGCTGTGATGGGTCACAGAGCCCCAGACAAACCTCCCAGGGCAGAATGGGCTCGCGAGCAGAAAGCTGATCCCCAGAGCCAAACAAGCTCTGCCCTGCTCTTGGATGGAGTTCCTGTGCTTGACAGGGGCTTTTGGACGTGTGCCTCTGATTTTGTGCCCTGTTCTCTCCAGCCAGCTCAAGAGGGTTGTGGAGAAATCAGAGGGAATCCTGTAGAGGCTGCTGAGCTGGGGGGATGGAGAGGGGTGGGATGTAACAGCATCCACAGCTTTGGGAAGGACAGTGGGAAAGGTGATGGAGCCAAACTTTTTTTGGTAGCACCAGGTGAGACAATAAGGGACAACAGCCACAGTGTGTGACAGCTTACGGACCCTCAGCTGGGACAACAGGACAGATGTTCTCATGGCAAAGCTGGCACAGCAGGAGAACAGTCCCCAGAGAAGGAGGGGTCTCATTGCTGGAAGGGTCCAGACTTGTCCCCAGTGCCAGCTGACCTGTCCAGGTGCTGGGGACATTCCTGGTCTGTGGGAGGGCTGAGGCAGAGACCCCAGGGATGCACCCCTGGCACGCTGAGGAGCTTTGCAGGTGGACATAGACAATGTCCCCCAGGACACAAGAGCTGCAGGAGGCCAAAGGCCTTGTGTGAAGATGAATCCTGTGTTTTTCTACAAGGGAAAAATTAAATTCCATAGCTTGAGGATGAGTCCATTGTGTTAATGCTGGAGCTGAGGGAAGAGTCCTTCCCTTTGCCCTCTGACCTCTCAGAATGTGTTTGGTTGTGGGTAAAAGATGGGAGCTGAGAGCCAAATTTTGGCCTGGGTCGGGCAGTGGGATGGCCTTGTGGAGCTCAGGGTGACATCTCTGCTGTGCCCAGCTGCCCTGTCCCCTATCACAAATGCTCATCTCCCTGACTGGTAATTTTGATCTCCACATTGCTCTGTTCTCCAGAGATAATTCCTAAAATCTCTTTTTTTTTTGGCCACCCCAGGCCTGAGCAGCACTGATTGCTGTGCAGGGCTCGGGTGTGGGATGGGGATCCCGGATGGCTTCTGCAGCTATTGCCCTATGGATTTTATTTAATTTGTCATTTGTATGCAAACAATTGAGTTAATTAACTAGATGATCTTTCAGTGAGCACAAGTGTTGCCAGAGGTAGGAAGTCTGCTAAGTTGATCAAGCCAATCTTTCCTTTCCTAAAATAAATAGAGAGGAAGGAAGTAGGATGGGAGCCCCTGAAAATCACACTTTAAATAGTGTCAGCTTTTATGGCTGAGCCATAAAACCATAGTTCCTGAAGCACTGGCACGGCATTAATGAGATGATAATTATGGACACACTCATTACTGCAGCTCCACCCCAGTGCAGGAATTGACTCTGGCAAGGAGCAGAGTGGGCTCTGCCTGCTCTCCTGTGCTGTGTCCACATGCCAAGGAAGGTATTGCCGGGAGAGCTCCCACTGCTCTGCCTGCCCTTCCCACAGCCAGGTTGCTCTCAGCACACAGAGCAATGCCCTGGCTCCCTCTGGGCACCTTTGGGACTCTGGGGAATTTGGAGTCCCAGCACAGGACTCCGAGCATGGTGGCAGAGTCACCTCCCAAGGGACAATCCCTCCCTGTCCCCCCTCTCCTGCACAGAGAGGAGCCTCAGGAGCAGCTTCAGGGCCACCACTGAAGATCCAGAGGGGTCTCAGCATGGACCTCCTGGTCCATCCTTGTGTCTGAAAAGGCTTCAGGGGCACTGCCCCCTCTGCACAGGGGTGTTTTAGAGGGATGGACGTTTGCTGGGAAATGTGTCAGCCCTCGCTGTCTCCTCATCCAGGCACATTCCAGCATCCAGAGCATGCTGGGTTGCAGCTGAGCTGCCAGCCAGAGCCTCCTGTCACCTGCAGAGACACAGACTCCACGAGGAGGTTATTTACTTCCACCTGTGTAGGAAGAGGAGACTCCTGATGTGCCACTTTATCCCCACAGACCAGGATGAGAACTTGATTTCTCCTGGACCTAGACAGGCAAAACCTCCTGAGGAAGGTGGGAAGATGATTTCCTGCTTGTGTTTGTGGCTGCACAGGTTCATGGGGTCAGGTGTGGCACTACCAGCCAGCCTGAGCTCTCTTGGGGGGTCAGATGCTGGAGCTGTTTTCCAGGCTCTGGTTTTAAAGAACACTCGTGCCTGGGTTTTCTGGTTCCATCCTCTTGTTCTGCTGATCTCCCCTATTTCTGGCAGTGGCTGAAGCTCCTGCTTGCTGGATAAAGACAGGCTTGAGGAATTCAGCTGGTTTTTTAACCCTGAGGGCCCTATCTCTCCAAATGTTCCATTTCCTGGGTGGGATTTTGAAACTCATTGAATTTGGGTCCTTCCATCCTCTCAATTCTGTGCTGTGTTTATCTGGCTGAGGGTGTTTGGATGGGCATCCTCACATCTGGGCTCAGCTGAAGTTTGGCTCAGCTGGAGCTGGGCACATCCTAAATGGGGCTCTGCTGAAGCTGGGCTTAGCTGGAACTGGGCTCAGCCTGGGCAGTGAGGAGAGGCATCACCCAAACCTCACTGCAGTGTCCCACTTGGAGCGATGCTGCAAGAGCAGTGGGACCCAGCACGGGGTCCCACAGCTTTTCTACTCCTCTTCCTCCCCCTGGTCCTCCCCACCCTGCCCACCCCCTCCTGCAGCTCTGCTCCTGCCACCCGTGATGAAAGTAAGAGCTGGTGAATTCGGATCTTCCTGTGGGAGATGGGGGAATTCTCACCCTGGCAGTCGGCAGGGTCCTCCCAGGGGAAGTTTTGCATCTGGCAGACACAGCTGGGCTGGCTGGGGCCACTGCTGGGCCACTGCCACAGGCTTTGTCCTCAGAGCATCATGGCCAGATTTCAGGTGGGGCTCAGGAAAACAACAAGCACCTGGGTCCTGCTCCCTGTGGAGTGTCAGGACAAGGGGAAATGGCTTCAGACTGAAGGAGCAGGTTTAGGATATTGGGCAGGAATTGTTCCCTG
>VYXF01006548.1:25078-41996 GCA_013397295.1 Polioptila caerulea | reverse complement strand
CCTGGGTCCTGCTCCCTGTGGAGTGTCAGGACAAGGGGAAATGGCTTCAGACTGAAGGAGTAGGTTTAGGATATTGGGCAGGAATTGTTCCCTGGCAGGGTGGGCAGGCCCTGGCACAGGGTGCCCAGAGCAGCTGTGGCTGCCCCTGGATCCCTGGCAGTGCCCAAGGCCAGGTTGGACATTGGGGCTGGGAGCAGCCTGGGACAGTGGGAGGTGTCCCTGCCCAAGGAAAGGACCCTTCCAACCTGAACCTGAAGTCTGGGATTCTGTAATTCCTCCCCCAGTACTTCCCCCAGACACCACAAAATCAAAGCCCTCTGCTGTTGAGCACCCCATTTGCTCTGCTCTGAGACCATCCTGCTGGCTGCACGGAGTCATCAGGAAATTCCAGACTCCTCCAAGATGAGGAGACAGGGATGGAAAGCCCCGGGCTGGAGCAGGGATTGTCTGGAGTCCCACTGGCTGCCCTGTGCTCTCCTGTGGTGCTGTGCTCGGTTATTTCCAGCTGTGGCTTCAGGAAAACTTCACTGCTTTTGCCACTTTTAGCCGTGGTGGCTTAGTAACTGCTCCTGGCAGGACTGGGGCTGCTCCTCATTTTCGGGAAAAAACCTTAAAATGCTGCAGATTGTCAGAGGAACGCCAGCTAAGGAAAAAAATAACAACCAGAAAAACAAAACCTCGTCTTTTTCCAATCGAGCTACAGTGTTGTTGTATTTTTCTTAAAGAAAAACACATCTCCTTTTTTCCTGGATCCAACTGGCCCCTGCAAATGCACACTCCATTGTGCCAAGCTCCCAAAATAACTGCAGCTGTCAATGGAATAAAGCCCTGGGAGAACGTCCCATTCCTCACCCTCACCCTCCTGAGCTCCTGATGTGCCACACACTCTCTGTTGGTTACAAATCTTTGCTGTGGCAATTCCTGGGTGTTGGAATCCCGATGTTGTGAGGAGCCACCCCCAGATGTGGCTCTTCCAAGGTTGGCACAAATCAAGTGCAGCACAAGGCTGGCAGCTCTGGTTTGTCAGTGGATCCCTGCAGGGTTTAACTTCTTTGGCTGTGGGGTTGGCAGTGCCCAAATCTTGGCTAGAGTAGGGCTTTGGGGTATTCCTGGGCTCCACTCCATCCTGGCACATCCATCCTTGGTCCAGCCAGCGATTCCCAGATTAATTGTTTTGGACATGGGAGTGCTGAAGATCTGCCTGTTCCAGGTCAGGAAAATGAACACAGCACTTGTTGCTCTGGATGAAACCCCTCAAATTGTTGTTTGTTTTTTTTTTAATTCCTGTTCACAGATGTTTTCCTGGCCTCCTGCTGCCTCCCCTAAGAGGGGGCCTAGAAGCCTGGGGGACTCTCCTCAGGGGTGGCTGCTCTTCCACAGGCACAAATGTGTTTGCAGGGGCCACTTGGGGCTCCTTTTCCCATAAACTACAGAAATGCCCTGGAAAAGCAGGGTCAAGCCCAACCTCTGCCCAGCTCCCTGGCGAGGATGCCCTGGATTGGAGCCTCAGAGCTCCAGTGCTCTGGTTTCCCATGGAAGGACTGAGCTCTGCCAGGGCTTTTGGAGCCAGAGCTGGCCTCTGTGAGCAGGGCTGGGAGCTGGGGCTGGTCCAGGCTGACATCATCCATCGGGTGGTGGTGCCGTGGCTTCACCACGTTGTTCCCTCCTGCCCTTCATCCTGCCTTCCTTGCTTTTCTCCTGCCTTTGTTGTGCACGCTCCCATTTCCACAGCCCAGGACCTTTTTTGCTCCATGGGGCTGCACCGTGGGTTGGTGCCTGGGTGTGGAAAACAGGAGGGATGGGGCAGCAGGTGGGAATGTGGAAGGTAAAGGGCTGTACGTGGAGGGTGCCTCCCACACTGACCCCAGGTGATGAGGCTTCTCCTGGACACGATGGAGGTGACACCACTTTAAATGTCACAACCCTTCCTATGCTCTGACCTCGGCAGGGCAGCAGGGCTCCTCCAAAGGTGGAAAAGGTCAGAACGGGCGCTGGAGGTAGAGCTGTTATCAGCCAGGGCTGAGCAGGGAAGGGAGCCTGGGGAGCCTGGTGGCACTGTGGGATGGGTCACAAGGGACATGGCAGGCCCAGGGTCATGGGGTGATCCAGCTCCAGGAGTCACCACTGCCCTGCCGGTGCCACGTGGCAGAGGCTGGCACAGGACACCCGAGTGCCCCTTGTTCCTCAGCAAACCCATGGCCAGAGCAGCACGCTGGGGTTGCAGGGGAGCACTGGCAGCTCCCCAGTGAATCCAAAGCCAGTTCCTGAGCACTCTTGAATGGAAAGCATGGATTGGGTGCTGTTTCTCCTTAAAACAACGGGCTGTAAATTGGGGAGGTGCCTGGCAGTGAGGGAGTGCAGGGGCTGAGGCCGAGGCCAGCAGTGGTGTGTGATTCCCAGCTCCTGAACTTTCAGGTAGCCCAGAAGGACAGAGTGTCCTGGTGGGCCCATCCTGAACCAGAATTTGCTGGTGCCAGGGCACGTGGTGGGGTTTGGCAGAGCAGGCCCTCGACTGATTGAGGAGGTGGAATAAAAGGGGCTGGGGCTTTGTCTGTAAACCACCGAGTGCCTGAGGCAGCCCCGTGCTTGGAGCAGGGATGGGAGAATTCTGGTTCCTGCTCCAAGGGCTTCTGGCACCTCGTGGGCAGCTCCACAGAAAGCGTTGTGCAGTTTGCTGGCCCATCTCATGCCAGAGGATGTCCCCTGTGTCTCCTCCATGGCCCTGTGCTCTGGGAGGAGCTGCTGGAAGGGGCCACTCCAAAGGGTGACTGAGCCCTTGGACCTCGTGGTGGGGTTGGAGGCAGCGCTGGGGCTGCTGGAGATCCCTCCTGTTGGACTGCACAGACCTGAGGATTCTGCAAATGCAGCTGCTCTGGGGGTGATCCCAGAGGTCCCTCTCCAGGTGGCATTCCCTGGCACTGCAGCAGGACATGGCAGTGCTGGAGGCTGAGCAGCGCCAGAGCTATTCCCACTCAGACCCAGTGCCCCCAGTGGGACCAGAGCCCATCTCTGGTGACCACCTCCTCCTTCCAGCACCCCTCTGCTCTCTCCTCCACCTTCCACTTGCTGCTGGGGCTGCTGCTGCTTCTGTCCTCTCTCCTATATCTGCTGCACTCCATGGATTTGTCCCAGGGCTGTTCCCACCNCACCTTCCACTTGCTGCTGGGGCTGCTGCTGCTGCTTCTGTCCTCTCTCCTATATCTGCTGCACTCCATGGATTTGTCCCAGGGCTGTTCCCACCACTTGTTTCTTGGCATTTTTTTTCTGCAAATCCAAGTCAGGCTGGTGCTTCCAGGGGGTTTCTACAGGGTGGAGATTTCATCACTTTGTTGTCTCCCATTGTGCTGATGGCAAGGCTGGAAGCCTTTGGAGGTGAGGTTTGTGTTTGGGTGTTACCGGAGCAACCCCGGCAGGCTGAGAGCCTTTGCCTGCCTGCAGCACATCTGTCGAACAGCTGTTTCCAGTCTGTACCTGTGGGCCTGGGGCCTCACATGGGGGCTCTGCTCTGCTGGGACCCTTCAGGGGGCTGAGACCTGCTGGGAAGCCAAGAACTGGCCCTCAGATGTGATTCCCTGTCTGTCCCAAGGATTGGACCAGGCTCTGGAAAGTGAATTTACAGCAAAAGGCTGAACTCAGCATAAGCACCCCAGGTACAGGTGGGGGAGTGGGACAGGGTTGGCCACATGGTCTGAGGAACTGTCCAGGGAGGTTTGGAGTGGCCATCCCTGGAGGTGTCCAAGGAAGGCCTGGATGTGGCACTCAGTGCTCTGGGCTGGGGACAAGGTGAGGGTTGGGCACAGGTTGGGCTCGATGGGCTTGGAGGGATTTTCCAACCCAAATGATTCCGGGATTCTCTGTGGCCAAGTTCAGACACTGCCAGAACATAAAGGACCTGCCATCCACTCAGTGACTCTCACCAGACTCTTAAGTTTCCTTTGCAATCTTTTGGGATCTGGAAGCTCCCTCTGCAGCACTTTCCAAAAGGAATAACCTGCACCTCTGCAGCCAGGCTCAGCTGGGCATGGAATCAGTCAGGCTCGGGCAGGAGGCCAAGACAAAGCTCCCCAGCATCCTCTGATGCTCACCCAGCACACACAGGAGAGAGGACTGGAAATAGCCCTGGAGTTTGGGTGTCTTTGTGGCTGGGACCTTGTGGGAAAATTCCCTGTGGCTGCTTGTTTGCCAGCAGTTTTCCAGAGGAGTTTGCAAGCAGCACACGCCTTTGTGCACATGCAGGGACCAAATAAAGGCTGGCCTGTGTCTGCAGCAGAGGAACAGCCCCATTCCAGCTGCTGTGGCAGATCCCAGCAGTGTGGGAGTGATGGAGAGCACTTGTCCCCAGCTGCTGGGGCTGTGGGAGTGGGGCTGGCCCTGCTCCTGTACCAGGCAGGGCTGGCTGTGCCCCCGTGGTGCCCCTGTGAGGGACAGGGATCCCTGTGCCCCATGACATTGCTCTGGGCTGGATCTCCCTGTGCTCCCTGAGGGCAGGAGCAGGAGGGAGCCACCCTGCCTGCCCTATCCCACCTTGCTGGGATTGCTCCAGGGAAATGTGCAGCTTGGTCAGGTCGGTTCCCTGGGATGAGGTGGCCAATGTTGAAAATGCAACATTTTGGTGGCAAACTGGTCCTTAGCCACGTGAGTGTGCTCTGGACTGAAAATGGGATTTGCTGTGAGGGGGGAGAGGGTGTCCCTCGCTCCCCTCAGGTGAGACCTCACCTGCAGAGCTGCCTCCAGTTCTGGGGACCTGAACAGCAGAAGGACCTGGAGCTGCTGGAGCCAGTCCAGGGGAGGCCATGGGGCTGCTCCAAGGGCTGGAGCCCCTCTGCTCTGGAGCCAGACTGGGAGAGCTGGGGGTGTTCACCTGGAGAGGAGAAGGCTCCAGGGACAGCTCTGAGTCCCTTCCAGGGCCTAAAGGGGCTCCAGGAGAGCTGGAGAGGGACTGGGGACAAGGGATGGAGGGACAGGACACAGGGAATGGCTTCCCACTGCCAGAGGGCAGCAATGGATGGGAGATTGGGCAGGAATTGTTCCCTGGCAGGGTGGGCAGGCCCTGGCACAGGGTGCCCAGAGCAGCTGTGGCTGCCCCTGGATCCCTGGCAGTGCCCAAGGCCAGGCTGGACATTGGGGCTGGGAGCAGCCTGGGACAGTGGGAGGTGTCCCTGCCATGGCAGGGATGGAATGGGATGGGCTTTAAGGTGCTTTTTCAATCTAAACCAGTCTGGGATTCTGGGATTCTACCAAGTAGATTTTCTGGGGGTCCTGGGGAGGAATGGACACGTTCAGGAATGTTGTTCACAGTCGCTTTCAGAGGAGGATCCCTCAGATTTCCTTCACCTTCCTTCCCAAGGTGCAAATTTTTAATAATTACATTTCAAAGAGCTGCTTGTGTTTGTTTTGAACCTGCATTTGAACTGGAGCAGAACAACTGCAAAGGAGCAATGAGGCATTTTGAACATCAGAAACTCACAGGATGGAAAAAAAAATTACCCTCAATTTCTTTGGGCTCCATCCCAGCTCCAGGACAATTAATTCTGTGTTTCCCTCGAACACACTGGATGTTCCCTTTACTGCAGCAACTGCAGAAGATAAGAGCCATGACCTGGCACCAGCTCTGGGTGCTGAGGAATTTCTAAACTCATTTTCTGATAAGAGCCTTCCCAGGGTGGTTGGAAACAGTCTGTTTTCATGGGTACTCTGGAAGGTCAGATTGTTTAACAAAGGCCACCCCCCAATAATGCTGAACAAACTGAAATTAGGGTGGGAAACAAGGCTGTCCACTGCAGACCCTGCAGCTCATGGCAGTTTAGGCACGGGGCAGGTCCTGCTCACCCCGGAAAAACAGAGGGAAGGGAATTCAAGCTGTAAAACTGCAGAGTGAAACATCACATTGTCCTTCTGCAAGAGGAAGGGGCTTCTGTTCCAGGAGCTGGGGTCACCTGCCCTGGCCAGCAAAGATTGGCTTGGGTGTGTGTGAAGCAGGGCAACGTTTGCAGCCCATGGGCTGGATGAGAACCTGAGACCTGCAGAATGACACCTTCTCCCCCCTGAATTTTGTGACCAAATCCAATCTTTGCATGTGCAGAAGGGGAACAGTCCTGCTCCCCGGAGCAGGAGCAGGAATGGGGAGCTCCTGGTTCCCCACCGTGTGCTGCAGACCCACGACTCCATTTCCAGCTCTGGCCCCCCACTGGTGCTGGCTCAGTCCGTGACTCAATTCCTTATCCCTTAGAGCAGCGTGCTCAGGGGTGCCCTGCCAGCACCCAGCTGTGCTGTGGAGCTGAGCTGCCCCCTCCCTGCTCTCTCCAACACATGCCAGGAGCACACGGCTCGTGCCGGGCAGGGCAGTGGCCCCGTGGCTGGACACTCGTGGGCTGAGAGGCCAGAGCTGCCTGGGCTGGATGTCTGTGAGGAGCAGAAGGGAGAAGCCAGAAGCCAGCAGGATGCACCAGGGTCCTGGATGGCCCACGGTGCTGTGGGGCCATTGAAAGGTGTTGGGAAAATACCACTGTCTGCGCAGTGCAGGATCCCCCCATCCCTTCCTGCCCACCCAGCTGGAAAAGGACTTTGCATTTCCAGGGGAGTGGCCATTTGCTGGAATTCATGCAGAACAGGACAGAGTGTCACCCTGCTTTCCAAGCCCTTATTCAAGGGGCAAAAGGGAGAGCAGATGTGCCTGGGCCTGGGAACAAACAGCCCCCAGAGGCTTCGAAGCCTGGGGTCACCCTGCTGGAGGCTGGCTGGTGGGATCTGCGAGGAGAAGAGGCAGCAGGACACCTGGGACCCCAGGAGCAGCACTGCAAGGGGGCTTTGGCACTGCCAGCACTCTCTGCTGCACACAGGCTGCTTGTCTGGGAGCTGATCCAGGCAAATTCTGGAGCACAGAGGTGTCATTGACTTCAGAGGGACTGGGCACCTCCTTGAAGGAGGCATTTGTGTGTTTGAGGCTCTGGAGCAGGGTGAGATCGCTGGATGGGGGCTCAGGGTGTAACTGCAGGATGCTGAAATGCTTCAGGGCTGAGATCACTCTTGGCCCCGTGGAATGACTGCGGAAGATTTATTGACGTTTATCTTCATTGCTGCAGAAAAATGAGTGGTGTGTTTGAGCCAGAAAGCCAAAATCAGGCTCTTGGAAAAGAGAGAGTTTCCAAAAAGGGAGAGTTTCCAAAGCTGCCGGGTGCTTCAGCGAAGGTTCCCCCACCCCGAGCCTTGAAATGCTCCTGCAGTAAAATCCCAGCTGGGGAGGGAGCAGGACCATGGAGCTGTGTCCAGAGTCAGGGATGGCCAGAGGGGCCAGGGCTGCCTCTGATGTGCTGCTCCAGGAGGGCTGCCATGGGGAATGGACACTTTCCCTGCCAGAATGCCCCACAGAAGCCCAGGAAGGCTGGGGTGGCACCCTTTTTGTCCCAGATTGCTCTGTAGAGTTCATGTCTTGCCCTCCAGGGGAGTGGACCTGGGAAGAGCATCACCAGCACTGTGCCCTGGGTGAGCTCTGCCCTCCAGGGTTCAGAGCAGCCCAGAGGCTTTTGGCCTTAAATCAAATCAGTTTAATGTCAGGGAACAGCTCAGAAAATGGGGAGGATGGGTTATGGGGAGTTGATGGGAGGTCACTGTTGTGTGCAGTGTTTGTAGGATGCTCCATGGGCTTGGAGAGGGGTGAAGGGCACCTCTGGGACCTGAATGGATCTGCTGCTCACCTGGTTCCTTGTCCCTGCTGCCAGGATGGAGCATGGCTGTGGAGCAGGGCTGGCACACAGCTCCCCACCACTGGTGCCAGGAGGGCTGAGGGCATGGGGCAGGGTTGGGCTGGTGGTCAGGAAATGCTGGACTTCATGACAAGAGAATCTCTGGGAAGCAAAAAGATTCCCTGGGTTGGGTGGATGGAAGAGGTGGCACAAGGAAGGCTCTGTGTGTGTCCTCCAAGTGCCCATCCTGCATCCCAGCAGCGGGAAAAGCCTCTGGGCTGTTTGGAAGACACAAACATTTTGTCCGAGGGCTCTGGGAGAACCAAGCAAACCTGTGAGTGATGCAGCCTGCTTGGCTTGGTGTTCCTGCCATGGGCCTTGGATCCCTTGGGCTGTGCTGCCCATCTGCAGGGAGCCCTGAACAGCCCCCAGGGACCAGAGACAGGGAAAGGCCAGGCTCTGAGGAGACCCTGTGCTGATCCCAGCCACTTCTGGAGTATCCCTGCCCCCTGCTCCCTTCCCTCTGCAGTCTTCCCAAAGGAAATCTCCAGAGTGTCTCAGGGGGGCTGAAATGTGCTGTGCATCCCCCAGGGCCAAGGGATGGACGCCTCAGCGGCACCCTGGCACCCTCAGCAAACATCTGGAGCCCCTCTCCGGTGGCCCTGCGTGTCTGAGAGCTTCGCCAATGCCCTTCGCAGCTCCGCTGACGTCTCCTGCTCCTCGCTCCAAGGTATTTTTAGCAGGAGCTGCATCTGCTCCGGCTGCGGCTCTGCGCTCCAGCCCTCTGCAGCAGATAAGGGAGCAGCGGGGAAACAATCGCGGCCTCAGTTATTTTTGGCTCTGAGGAGCTCCTCAGCACCAGCATGACTTTTTAATAAACAAAATCCCCCTTCACTGAGGGCCTGGGGAACAAACGCCCCGTTGATCCCCCGCGCTAACGAGGCTGCAGAAAAGGAGTTAATGAGGGCTGGGCTGGCAGAGCAGACAAGGGGCTGCAGAACAACGGGGCTATTCTGGGAAGGGCAGGAAAGGCTCCGGGACAGGAGGCTGAGTTTCCTCTCTGTCCCGGGGTCTGTTCCTACCACCGGTGCAGCCTCCCTGGCAGCTGGGAGAGGACAGAGCCTGTGGGTCAGCGCCCACCCATCCCAAGGGATTTGGCTCTGAGGTTTGGGGGATGTGCCCAGATGGGGTTTGGGGAGGTTTGGGCTCTGCAGGAAGAGGAGCCAGAGGAGGCTGGGTGGCTGCTGTGGGTGGCACAGGGACAATGGCCAGGACAGGGCTGAGGGAGGCCAAGACCTCCTGTCCCACTGCCTCCCACCGTGGCTGCTCAGCTCCCACACTCCTCATCCTGAGCTGGAAGGGACCCACACAGATCATCGGGTCCAGCTCTTGAGCAAATGGCCCCTGTAGGGATCAAACCCCCAGCCTGGTTCACCAGCAATGTCCTAAGCCCTGGGACAGCTAAAGAGGATTTTGGGATACTTCTGTTGAAGCAGACTGGGTTTTGGGAAACAAGAGAGCAGCTGTGCTCAGGGCAGGTAAAATCTCAGTATCTGTGCTGGCCTGCCTGGGCTGTCTGGAGATTTTGGGATGTGCTGTGGGTTCCTTTCCTGTGCCTCACAAGGGAGGTTTGCTCACTGGGAATGGCTCAGGCAGCAATACAAGATGAAGACATCTGATAGAAGGGTTTAGTGGTGAGGAACACCAGTTCTGGGGCCTTGTTAAAGGAGATGCCCTTTCTGTCAGTCCTGTGTCTGGCATCAAGATGTCTCAGGGATTTGGGTCTTTGCCATAGGAGCCAGAGCAGCAGGAGAGGGGTCTCTGCTCCCAGCCTCAAACTCAGATCTCTGTTGAGTTGCTCAGCTCTTCCCCGTGCACTTGGTCAACGTTCAAAGGGGAATAAAATCTCCTCTGGAGATTTGTGGGGCTTATTTATAAACATTTTCAAGTGTTCTGAGCTCTGCTGATGAAAGGGGCGGTTAAAGTGCAAACCAAAGTCTTCTCATCAATCCTTTACTGTGTGATAACAGCTCAATTTACCCGGCTACAGGAACTTTCCAGCTCCTTTTGATTGCTATGACAGATGATTGCTGCAGTTGGAGGGATGCTCAAATATCTGCAGCAGTAACAACTTTCTGCAGCACCCAGTCTCCTCCTCAGCTCTGTGCTGGTGTCCAGAGCTGCCTTCCTGGGTGTTTCCTGGGAAAGAATGCACCTTGGAACAAGCAAGGCAGCCAGACAGGATGATAAAATCAGGTTTTTCATGTTTTTACATGCCAAAAATGTGGTTTTTTTGGGCTGCAGAGGATCATGGTCAAGCTGTCTGATTTGACATGGGCTTTGCATCCACCTGGAAGACCTGGAAGGCAGACCCCAGAGTCACTGGTGGGACTCAAGACCAGCTCTCAGAGCAGTCCCCATCTGTGTCATCCAACTTCTCCAGGCATTTTCCATGTGCTGGTGAAGCTGCTCCTGCCACGATCTGTTTGGGTCAGTGGCAGTGCTTCTTTCACATGATGTCTGTGTGAAGGCTCCAGGGAAAGCAAGGTTGGCTCCCGTGGCTGCAGGAACAGGAGAGAGCACCAGGGATTCGAGCAGGGGCTGACTCTGGTTATCTGCTGGCATGTGCTCAGTCCTGTGCTCTTCTGGGAGCTTCAGATGTGGTCAGGGCTCTGGAGGAGGTGGGGAGGGCTGGCAGGCTGGGGCTCTGGGGGTGTGATTTCCAATCAAGTGATCCCCCACTAGCTGGGTAAGCATCCTTTGATGGGCAGACAAAGAGGTGCTGTCACTGGGCTGTGCTGGATCCGCAGGTCCCAGCACCACCACCCTGCTGCTCCACTTCCAGCCCAACCCAAATCCAGCCTCCAGTGCAGCCACAGGAATGACCCTGCTGGACTCTGCCAGGTTGGCTCCAGAAGGAAATGAAGTTCTTGTTTTCCTCCCAAAGGGACAATGACTTTCAGGAAAGTGGCTGGAGGTGTGAGAGGGCTGAGCCTGAGGGATGAGACCTCAGCCCCTGGCACAAGTGCTGTGGCCACCCATCCCTGGATGAGCAGCTGTGTCCCAGCAGAGCTGGGATGGTGACTCAGGTGCTCCAGTGCCACTCCAGGACCCTTTCCTTCTGCCAGTCCTGGCCCCAGTGTCCCCTGTCCAGAGCCTCTCGGGGCTGTGTGCAAGTGGGGAAAGCCTCACCTGTCCCTCTCTCTGGAGCTCTGGTTTTGGCTGCCTGAGCCGTTGCCTGGAGGTTCCTGTGTCAGTCCTGGTGGTCATCCTGCCCAGAGTCCTCTCCTGGCTGGTGTAGGGTGACTCACAGCCCTGGGGACAAGGACAATGTGCATTTCCTGTGCTGCTTTCAGCCGGGATGTTGGTGCCGAACAAGCCCTTGTGCCAGGCTGTCTCACCCTGAGATGTTTCTGTTCCATCTCTCAGCTCCTGCTGTCTTGGCTGACCTTCATCCCCAGCTGAGGAGGAAGCTGTGCAGAGAAATGCCAAATACCAGGTGGGAAATAGGACCAGGATAGGAAAATTACCACTGCTGAGTCCTTGTGGGGGGGCAGAGTGAAAAATCCTTCCACTGAGAGCCTGGCACAAAGCCACCTCTGCAGACAGGATAATGCTCTGCACTTCCATGGCCAGGGAGAGGGCTGGGGTGATGACGTGGAGACCAAACATCCTGCAGGGAGGGCTGAGAGCTTGGGCATCAATCCCCTTGTGCCAGGGAACACTCAGAGTGGACAGCATCTCGCCTGGCATCCAAACAACCCATCAGCTGCCCCTCCTGCAGCTTCCAGGCTTGAGGATTTCCAGGGGCCTGGGCTGGTGAGCCCAGTGCTGGACCTTAGCACAGGGCTCAGGCACAGGAACATTGGCCCCCCAGTGCCTATAGAAATGGCCTGTGAGGTCCTACCCAGCTTCCTTCTCCTGACCAGGTCTGCAGGAGCTCTGAGATGTGTCCGGGGTGCTTCAGCTGCTCTGGAGTGTCTGAAACAGCAATGGGGGCTGTGGCAAAGCACCTGACTCCCACCCCAGGCTGCTGCCCCGGGTGTTCTCCAGGTAAAGAGGCTGTGGTTTGGCACAGGGAAAGCTGGAGAGGTTCTAATCAAGGTGAGCCAGTCTGTAGGGTACCAGCAGCATTGCTTGGTCCCTCTGGTTCAGGCAGGAGAGGAAGGGAATAATTGGGCAAAAGAGTTAAAACAAAGGAGGGGAAACTTTTTTCACTCACACATGCACAGCATGAGGAATTCACACAGAGGAAGATGGTGTTGAATGCTCTTCTGGTTTGAAAAGGAGGTTGGAGCCTTTCACACTGCACTTCTGCCCCCACAGACTCCCAGAGGGATAAAGTGTCCCCTGGCCATGGCTGGGGACGAGGCTGTCCCTGGCAGCTCCATAGCAGTCAGTGATGGGTGGGAAGTGATGGGACACATCAGCTGTGTCACTGGTGCTCTCCCAGGGCAGATTAAAAGGCCAGAGGCTCTGCCTTCAGCATCCCCAGGGAGAGGTGATGGTGTCACAGCATTCTAGGAGCCATCTCGTCAGCCTTGCTAGAGCTCACTGAGTGGCTGTCGAGTTAAGGAGGTTTTTATGGAAGGTGGGGAAGTGTCTGTGGTGGAGCAGCAGGAATGTGGTCGGTCAGGAGGAGAGGGACATTTCCAGTGTGTCTGTCCAGTGATGGAGTCCATAGCCAGAGGTGTGGGGATAGGGAGCAGTGCTAGGAACATCTGCCAATTCATCCAGGAAAAGTGGTACCCCATGGAGAAGTGGGTAAATGTTCCTGGGTCTTCCTTCTGACCCATCTCCAAGAAGGGAAGTTATCCAAAGGCAAGGGAGAGTTCTTAGCCCCAGGTCCTACCCTGGCTGTGAGCTTGAGAGCAGAGAGCCTGCTTAGCCAGGGGAGAGAGGAGAAGGAGAGAAGCTTTTGGCTCATCTTGGCAGGCCCAGGTCTGGTTTGCTTTTGTTTCTCTGTCTCTTTATAGCATATGTGAATGTGTTGCTCCTGTTGGACTCTCGGGAATAGATATTTGCTTGCACCATCAGCCTGGCGTATGTTCATGGGAATTCCCAGCTGGCTGCCAGGCTGTGAATCATTCCATCCCTCCGGGCACAGCAATCCTGCAAACCAGGCCCTGGCCTCCCCTGCAGCCCTGGCAGGCCCTGGCTGCCTGGTGTGGAGATGGAGGCAGAACTGAGCCCAGCTGGGAGCCCAAGGGCAGAGCTGGGGTAGGGGCCAGGAGCAGCCCAGCTGCAGTGCAGGGCTGGGGAGCTTCAGTCTGACTCAGGAGCTTGGATTCCCTCTGTGAAAGCCTTCTGGAGGGATTTTAACTCAGGTGTGAGCCTGTGGGGGCTAGATCCAAAGCAGTCTGGGCTGGGGCTGCATCCCTGAAGGACACAAAATGTGTTACTTTGCTGGCCCTGCCTGGCACCAGGAACAACTCCAGGGGCTGCCCAGAGGTGCAGGAATGAGGAGAAACAAAGCTCAGCACTTTCTAGAGGAGCTGGAGGACTTGGCAGCTGTGGGGAGGCTGTGGCAGAGCTGAGCCAGGGGTAACTCTTGGGGCTGGGGGCACAGGAGGGTGAGAGTGACAGCCCAGGCATGTCACACCCTGTCACCACTTCCAGCTGAGGCAATGCAGGGATGTGGGATGACCAGGGACCTTCATAGCCCCAGGGAACCTGGGCATGTCCTGGCACCGTGGCCAGGTAGGAACATGCACCAGTGAGGAAGGATGTGACAAATCCCAGTCAGGTTCCCACAGCCCTGTTTGCCAACATGTCCCATCGGGGCTGGAGGCAGGAGTGGAGAGGAGCCCCAGGACATGGGGCAGAGCTGTGCAAGGGCACCAGGGCCTGGGCAGGATCCTGGCTGTAAACGTTTGGTGCCACTCCAGCATGAGCACAGGGAAAGAGAAAATGCAAACTTTCCAATGCTTTTGGTATTTTACACTTCTATTTTGGGAGCAAGGAGACAATTCCAGCAGTGATATGCTTCTCTCCACTGATGTTTTCTTTGTGGATCCAGAGTTATGAGGACAAGTTTTTCTGTGCTATCACAAAGCAAATAACCCCACTCTGCTGAGAGATCCAGCTGTGAGTGCCATGCACTGGCCTGTCCTCACTCTGGTGCAGTAAATCCATGAATGCCAAGGATTCCCCCAGATACTTTAACATCCATAAAACATGAGCACTGTAATCCCCAGGAAAGGATGTGAATGTTGGGTATTGTAAGGCACCACTTGTGAGTGTAGTAGTGACACTTTTTGCCTGGGGTTTCTGGAGGCAATAAAGCACACTTAGAAAAGCATAAAGATAAAAGCACCCCAGCCATACTGCAGCAGAGGAGTAGAGTCAGGGCTGAGCTCAGAGGAAAGGGTCCCCGTGGTGGGCCAGAGCTTTGGGAAAGGTTCTGAAGATGAAACCCATGTGTGTCTCCCCACAGAGCACCTGGCAGAGCTCAGGGATGTCACTTCCTTTTGTCAACTTGTGCTGCAGTCCCAGGATTTTGGGCTGCCATAGAATGGAATCATAGAATAGAATCCCAGAATGGTTTGGGTTGGGAGGGACCTTAAAGCCCATCCAGTGCTACCCCTGCCATGGCAGTGCCACCTCCCACTGTCCCAGGCTGCTCCCAGCCCCAATGTCCAGCCTGGCCTTGGGCACTGCCAGGGATCCAGGGGCAGCCACAGCTGCTCTGGGCACCCTGTGCCAGGGTCTGCCCACCCTGCCAGGGAACAATTCCTGCCCAATCTCCCATCCATTGCTGCCCTCTGGCAGTGGGAAGCCATTCCCTGTGTCCTGGCCCTCCATCCCTTGTCCCCAGTCCCCTCCAGCTCTCCTGGAGCCCCTTTAGGCCCTGGCAGGGGCTCTGAGCTCTCCCGGGAGCCTTCTCCTCTCCAGGTGAGCACCCCCAGCTCTCCCAGCCTGGCTCCATAGGACAGAAACCCTCTTTCCCTGTCAGGATACTTTGGAGCCAGGTTTTCTCAGTCCCAAATGTCTCTGGACAATGCTCTGAGCTGTTTCCAGGAACCCAACTTTTAACACATGGCAAAACCATGTTTTGTACATCTCCTTTCATTTCCTGCTGCTCTACCAATTAAACCAACATGAAAGCCATAATGCCATAAAATATGGGAAACATCTAGAAGAGGAATTATGAAATCATTTCCTCTTGATGTAAGTAAGTACTCCATCCCTCTCAGTGAAACTACTTGTAATTTTTGTCTAATTACACAGCTTTTCATGGTGCTAATGAGTGATCCACAGTGAATATCCTACCAGGGCTCTGACTTGTTACTGCTTTTGAAGTGGGAATCTTTTCTCTCTCTTTTGAAAATGAGTAAATGAAATTCCATGGTTGTGTTGATGCACAGATTCTAAATGTTTATGTATTTCAACAGCAGTTCTTTGTGTTTCCTCCGCTTTACATCATTGCCAATGTGAACAAGGCCAGGGTGGAGAGGGCTTGGAGCAACCTGGGACAGTGGGAGATGTCCCTGTCCATGGCAGGGGTGGGACTGAATGGGCTTTAAGGTCCCTTCCAGCCCAACCCAGCCTGTGATTCTGTGATTCTGTGATTTCCCTCACACACAGTCCCTGGCTGATTTTAGACAGACATGGCACTTCTGGCTCATTCCTTCCCTGGTGACTGGCCCAGAACTGGTTTTATCTAGAGTGGGGAGAAGCTGCACCAAGGAGGTTCAGACTTAATATGAAGGAACATTTCTGTAGTGAGAATGTGATCAAACACTGGAACAGGGTCCCCAGAGAGGTGCTTGATGCCTCAGGTGCTCAAGAAACATTTGGACAATTCCCTTAACAACAGGCTTTAAATTTGGGTCAGTCCTGCTCAGGCAGATGATTCCTGTATGTCTCTTACTGAACTATTCTATTCTATTCTATTCTATTCTATTCTATTCTATTCTATTCTATTCTATTCTATTCTATTCTATTCACTGACTGACATTCTAAATCTGAAGGAAAACCCCAAATGTTGGCATTTACCCCAGGACAGATGATAACAGGTTTCCACTCGGTAACACCAGGTTATTTCATTCTGTTAATGTCCAAAAATAAACTAATGCAATCCTAAGTCCATTAAACTTCCACCCAGAACATCACATTTAATTTGCTGTACTGCTGTGGAGTTAGGACGTTATTATTATTATTATCGAGCCATTTAAAGCACTGAAATGCACAGCCCATAAGCTCAAAATGAAGCTGCTCTGCCACAAAGGAGAAATTAGCAATCAGTAATTCAGTTTTGGCCTGCTCTTAAGAAAAGTTTTGGTTCCAGTGTGACCACACTCTCTGACAGGAAACTTTCTCCCAGAACAACTCGGCTGCTCCGTGGTGAGGTTTTATCCTGAAATCCACTTTCCCATGCACTCCTTTTCTCACACTGTGGCTCCACCTGGACCTTGGGAGAGTTTCAGAAGGAGCTGGTTCACTCTCTGGTCCTGCAGACCAGGTGCTTAGAGCAGGGCTGGTTTTGCTTGAATGATGCACTTGAAGCACTTTGTGCATCTCCCACAGTTGGCCAAACCCCACAAACCTCCTCTGCAGGGCTGAGATGGCCCCAGGGTGTCACCAAGGCTGTGGTCGCCTGTCACTGCCCTTGCTTTGCCAGGGTACAGCTGAAAAATGAAGTTTTTCCATGAGGCTGTGGCCTGTGGAGGAACAACCTTGGCAGTGAAGCTGTAAATCAGTTAGCAGGCCTGTCAGGTACTAGGCTCACAGGAGGGGTTTATTTTTATTCCTGCATAGGAAGCAGCCTTTTCTTCTGGCAGCCAGGACTAGCCCCATGCTTTCACCACCATCCCACCACTTTGGGGCCAGGATGTGGCAATTGAGCAGTGTGGCCTGGTCAAGGAGCATTGCTGCTTACAGGGGAAGCACTTTTGGAGACACTGGAGAGGCTGGAGAGCAGAGCTATGGGAAAGGACCTGGGGGTTCTGGTTGATGGCCAGAGGGACAAGAGTCAGCAGTGCCCTGGAGCCAAGAGGGACATCCCTGTCCTGGGGGCATCAGGGAGGGATTGTCCAGCTCTGCTCTGGGCTGGGGCAGCCTCACCTTGAGCCATGGGGGCAGCTTTGGGCACCACGATATAAGGAAGGTGTTAAACTGTTAGAGAGTGTCCAAGGAGGGACAGAGGGATGGGGAAGGGTCTGGAGGGGCCCGTGAGGAGCAGCTGGGGGCACTGGGATTGTTCAGCTGGGGGCACTGGGATTGTTCAGCTGGGG
>VYXF01006546.1:2583-21146 GCA_013397295.1 Polioptila caerulea | reverse complement strand
ATCTCACAGCAGAAAATAAATCTACCACACCTGTGGTATTCAGCAGCAAGACAGCAAGAAGATGCTAGATTGACTTGTGAGAAGGCAGAGGGGGAAGTGAATTTCTTGGTAATGTATTCAGAGTGCAAAAAATTTCCTTGTTACAGAGTCACTGATGAAGCCCAACTCACTTAGTGATCTTAGGCTTTGCCTTCAGGTGTGATATTTCACTGGCAAACCAACACCAAACCTCTGTATTTCCCCACACATGCAGGTCTTTATAACCTTGAGAAGAGATTCAGCCTTGAAAATGAGTCAGTACTTGAGAAGTCTTTCCAGGAGCCCCTCTCAGAGGACAGATGCTTTGATGCTTTCAGTAACATTCTGACTCCTTCCAGGTTTCTGCAAGATCCTGTTTGTATTAAGTGGGTCTTCCAGTGATAAATGACTCATATTGCTCTGAACTGAAAGTAGCTGACCTTTCTTCTGTGCAAGTCCTGAAAAAGTGCCAAAGAACCTCACTGCTCCACTTTACATAGCTTGACTATATTTAGTATGTACTATACCACAAACTCTAATATGGCCTGTGAATCTTGCCTTTTGTTTTAGAGATGCACACTATTTTCTCAATCAAGGAGACATTAACATGCGTTCACATCTGGTTTTCCCCTTCATCTCTTTCTACCTAAACATTCAGTACTGTGTCCCACATAACAGCAAAGTCACCAGTTCATGCACTTTTTGAAATACAGAAGAAAACTCCGGTAAGACTTATTTATTAAAAGGCATATTAAGTATAAGAATCACCTTGGCAGTCTTCTTACACACAGTTTTTTGTAAGAGTTCCACGGTGGACGCCAAATGTAAAAGTTTTATAACTCCTACATGTCTCTCCCCTGATAGGGGAGGCTAGTCTTTTAATGTCCTCATTAGGTAAAAAAATGAACTGGACTATTGGTTGATCTCTTTCTCTTGTTGTTTATTCTTTTCTTATCTACAATTTCTGCACACCAGGCTTTACACCAGCCTAGTGTGAACCCGGAAAACCCTAAACAGAACCTCTAGCCTAAAAAGCCTAAAACAAAAAGCCTCCAGCAACCTAAAGCCAAAAGTCTCTAAACTTAAAATCTTGAGAAGACTCTAAAGCTAAAAAAGTCTCCTAACACACAGATTCAAGGTCCTCTTAAAGATAATTCACCCAATTACCACCACAAATGGACATTATTTCTACTTTTCTACCAATTACCAACTAAACTTCTATAAACATAACACTGCACTGTGGCAAATTCTAACCAATCATTAAGTGTCCCAAACACCACAGAATATGGAGTAGATGAAGAAGGAAGATGCCTAAATATCACAAGGATCCTCCATCTTGTCTTCATTTACCTTCCATTCTAACAAATCCAAAAATCTACATTTATCACCCTGTGATAACTTACATATTTTGCTATTATCTAATTTACATTAATGAAAATTCTGTCTCATCTCAAAGGCTAGGAAGCCCTTTCCATGGACAAAAGTTAAAAGCAGTATTTTTCAGAGGGTTTGGATCCTTAAAAACATGCAAAGAAATATTTTCTGCATTCCAGATTCCAACAGTTTTTTAATGTTTATTCAGAAGAGATAAGTGAGTGGTTAAGATGAGAATTAGTTTCTTCATTGAACTGGGATAGTTTTTGAGGGCAATCACTTGCTGGTTTATCACTTGCTGGTTTACCACTTGCTGTTTTGTGGTGTTCCATAATAAGGAGATTTCATTTTTGAAAGATGAAGCAAAAAATGTGCTTGAAAACATGGAAATTGGGGGAGTTTTCACCATAATACTTTTCTTTCCAATTACATTAACACTTATTGGTGAAAATTGAATTATTTTGTGGGATTGTGTTCAGATTCCTATGGAACTCCACTGGAAATCAGGCAGCCTGTCTGTTTATTTAGACATCTGAACTGGACATATTTTTTGCCGTATTTTGGAAATGTTGGTGTGGTCGTTGTTCTACTAAGCACCCACAGATTCTCTTGTCTTTAGCTGGATGGCCCCAGAACCCAGTAATCCCAAATAAACAAATTAGCATTTCAACAAGCTTGTAGATGTGGTTTGAGAATTCAGAATTTCTTGTGCTTTAGCCTTTGAAGTTTTGAGTATTTTAAAAAGAAGGAAGTTTGATTTTCAGAATCTGGAAATTTTCACATGATAGTTCAGTCACATTTGTATGACCTTGTGTAGAACTGTTCATAGAGCGGTTTGGTTTGGAAGAAACTTCTAACTTTTTGCCTAGTTGCTATCCCCCCACCACACACATGCAGGAGACCGATCAGCCGCAAAGTACCTAAATCACGGCAAAAGCACTAAGCACTGTTTCCCTTCAAGCCCTGGGAAACATTTGCTAAAGTTAGGGAGAGCCCAGGATTCCTCCCATAAGCCTTTGAGGCTATTATGTTAGTCAGTCCAAGTTCTGTTCCCCATTGGTTACTTGCTTTCCTTACATGGTCATGTTTTTAGAGTGTTCCACCCCCAAGTCTATATATTGTTGCCTCTCCCCTGTTTCTGGTCTTTGGAGTCAGTCCCTATGTAGTGTACGCAGTGTTTAAGTTGTGGGCATCGTCCCTGTTTTTTTTTACAATTAAAGTGATTTTTTTTTTTTTTTTAAGTTACTCCATCATTCCCACTCTTTTGTTTTCCCTGACTTTACCCTAAAGTAAGAGAAACTTGTCAGAGAAACTTTTTCAGAGAAACGTGTTGCAGTCACCCTCGCTGTGACACAGGCGGGGACACGTTCCACTAGATCAGGGTGTCCAATGCCCCATCCCACCTGACGCTTCCAGGGATGAGACATCTACAGCCTATCCAGGTAATCTGTCCCGCTGCCTCATCACCCTCTCAGGAAAGAATGTAATCGTAATATCCAACCTAAATCCACCCTCTTTCAGTTTAATGCCATGCCTCCTTGTCCTATCACTACATGCCCCTGTAAAAAAGTCCCTCTTTGGCTTTTCTGTGACCCTTTATGTACCTTTTAGGTACTTTAGAAGGCCGCTCTAAGGTCACCCTGGAGCCTTCTCTTCTCTAGACTGAACAACCCCAACTTTCTCAGCCTGTCCTTGTAGAAGTGCTCCAGCCTTCTCATGTTCTTGGCCTTCCTCTGCTCTTGCTCCAACAGGCCCATGTTTTGTGCTGAGGACCACAGAGCTGGATGCACTGCTACAGGTGGGGTCTCATGTGGGCAGAGAAGAGGGTAGAATCCTGCTGTCCACACTGCTTTGGATGCAGCTCAGGATGCAGTTGGCTCCCTGGCCTGTGGGTGCATATTGCCTGGTTGTGTTCAGCCTCTCATCCACAAGCAGGAAGTCAGATTTGTTGAACTCTCCTTCCATGCTAGAAAGTTAGGTTCCCATTGACTCATTTTAAAACCTCATGCTAATTTGTAGATTCCAAGACCCAGCAATAAATGTTCTTGGGTTATGATCCATGTTTTTAAAAACTTGTCTCTGAGATGTTTACTTTAAATGCTTAAGAAAATGGGATTTTCTTAATTTTATTTCAGATTTGAAGGCTAAGGAAAATCCCTTATTTCTATAGAAACTTTGAACTGGGATATTCTATTAAAATGACAAGCTGAGGCACATGACTTCAAAAGGCATCATCTTATATAACTAAATTTTTAGAGTCATATATTAGCAATGAGCAAGAGAAGGTCTGGAAAGGTGGACATATGGTACAGTAATTTGGGATCTGACTTGCTGTTTTTCATATAAAGGGGGAGAGCTAGTACAATTTAGCACATTTTACAGATTTTACTATTCGTGTGCGGAATTTGTGAAAGATCTTCCCAGAAGACACAGACACAGATTCCCCAAGTGGCACATTTGGAAAACACCTTGAAAATAATTACTGTGACAAAATTAGAAGCTCTGCTAAGAAACTTAACAGCATATTTCAGCAGCTGGCACTGTCTTCTGATACGTTGGAAGTTCAAAACCTCAACATTATACTCACAGTGGGAAGTTGATCCTTTCCAGTTGCTCCCAACTTCTCTCTCTGAAGCATTACCATTAAAAGAGCTGTGGCATTTTCAGCACATCTGTGCTTATGATTTAACACCAAAATCTCTCTATTCAAATTTTATCTTTAGTAGCTGAGGAAATGCACAAATAGAAACAGATGTCCTGTGTGAAAAAATATTACCAGAAACTTAGGAACCAGTCCAGATTCTTCGGGAATCCATGTTTTCTTTCTTGAGTTTGGATGGTACTGCTATTTGCACAATACTCTTAAAGGGAAATTGTGCTTGTTTTTGAACTAGAAAATGTTAGCGCATTTGGAGCCAATGCAAAAATGATGCTGTATTCAGGAGACACGCAGTCCTCTTTTAGAAAGTGAGATCTTTGTCTCTGGTGAGAAGGCAGTGTTGGGTTGCTGCTGCCTGAGAGAGGGACAGATTAGAAGTGCCAAACAGCCAACCCTTTGGGTGGCTCAGGAATTTCAGTGATGGGTTTGGGACAAAGCCATGCTCATTCTTTGGCTTGTAGTGGAGTCCACATGATATATGAAACTACTGAAGATGAAGAAGATAAAATGGAAAAGGCAAAGCCTTCTAAGAGCCTACAAGTAAATATTCCTGTAATCTTTAAATATCTGTAAAGTGTCAGAAGTTCCAGAAGTTGAGAGGAAGATATTAAAGATGACACTCTTCAAAGAAGAATGACGTACATTTTCCAAAATTTTATTCTGTTCCCTGGTCTGTATGGAGTTCAGCATGCATTCTTCCTCCCACTCTGTCTGGCTTCTCTCCTAATTTCCTCACTATATGTAAAAAGCATTAAAAATTTAGGAATTCCTGGACATTACAGGAGAATGAATTAATGGCAAAGCTCTTTCTGTGGAGTTCTGTTTCTATATACAACCATGCCATCTTAGTGAGACATGAGTTACTCTGATTTACATTCTTCTTCCCACTAATCAGAATGAGTCACAAGTGTTTGCCAAGTGATGTTGAGCCTCTCTGTACACACAGGGCAGTGATCCAAGAGGGAAACTCAGTTTTCCAACAACCCTTAAATCAATGAGAAAATGGAAAGGGAGGAACTCTACAGACTAAAGATTGGTTGAACACAATCTTTGTGTATTGACTGTATTTGATATAAATATTAATTTATTTTTAACTATGTGGCAGGGATTTCTTTTTATTCAACCATTGTCATGCTTGTATAGATTGCCAGCTTTGTCTTACACTTCCTGTTCAATTGCCTGTATAAAGAGCTTTGTGCAAAAGTCTGGTGAACTTCCTAACCTCCTTTATTCACAATGATGAGATGCTTTGAGAGATTAAATTAAATTCCTTTATTTTTAATGCTAATTATAATGAAATGCACATATTTGATATTCCCCATTTTTATCAGCGACTCCATTTCACAAAGTTAGATCCAGCAGCAGAGCTGTTACAAGTATTAATGTATTCCCAAAGGCAATCCATTTCAAGTACATTTGGTCTGAAAAAAAGTTTGTTTCCAGTTTGCTCACAAAAAAGCATGCAGTTGAAAAACTGTTCATATTTCTGTTGTATGATCATTTGACCTTTCCCACCCATGCTTAACTAGAGTATCATTTTTAAATAAAAACAATTTTTGCCTCATGTTACTAATCCCAGATGCTGTGAACAAAACAATAACTTATCAGCCCCTCAGAAATAGAGATCACTCTCTATGGTCCTGAGAGCAAAATACTCAGCTTTAATTGACCTTGATGAAAATGTTCAAGTGGTTAACTTACAGTCAAGTTAAATCACAATCAAGTTAAATCACAGTCAAGTTAAATAACATTTAGGCCACTGATAATATTGCCATAAAGTTCCTGATGGTTTGGTAACAGGCAGGAAGAGAAAGTAAAGCACTTTCTTTTATAGGAAAAATTAAACATCATTTAAAAACTATTATAATAGTGATTTGATCCTAAAAAGGAAGGATTCAAACACATTCTTGCACGTCAACTGTGTCAGGGCAGTGTCCACATATGTGCTACTTGTCTGTGGCAATGCACAGGAATTTATATGAGCTTGGCATTCTTTCATTGAGGCTGAGCTAATTGGAGTTACTTCACCTCAGCCTGGGGCAGGGAGCATTCACATAGATAGTTACCCCAACTCAGCTGGCAAACAGCAGCCTCCTGATGAGTGCCAGTGAAATCCAACTGATGATGGCTGTTTTCCTATGCAGAGCCACAACTGAACCAAATTGTCCTTCCACTATGAGAGTTTACTTTTGAATCAAACATTACAGAGGAGAACATCTGGCATAGGAGCCTGATGAGATCTGAACTATAAAGTACCTTATTATAAACAGGTTATAGCGATGGATTTGACCTGGGCTACGATGTCTTTATATAAAATTATTTCCTTTTATTGCATAGGATTTTATTTATAACCAAAAAAGCCCAAAACCCAAGGCACTTTTGTGTTAAACAGCACTTATCTGACAGAGCTCAAATGAGCTCTGATTAGCATATGACAGCTGTTAGGGCACAGATACTACTTGGTGACAGGTAAAAAACAAATGGGTTTGTATCAAGATATTCATCATCTCCCTACATTGTTTCTGTGTGGAGATGGGTTGAGCAGGATCTTAGATGTGCCTGGAGCACATTTGGAGCAGTCTTCATCCCTGGGCTTGCTGTTGGAGTGCTGTGGACACAGAGCTCCCCTGGTCCCTGCTGCCAGCGTGGCACCTGCAGCGTCCTGAGCACAGGAGGGCTCCATGCTGCTGCTCCCACCCCTCAGGACTCTGCACCATCACTGGGAACAGCACCACGAGCGACACTGCCAGAAAATCACAACACTGCAGTCCCTGGGAAATGTAAACCTCGTGCTCCCAACACAAAATGTACAATTTCCAGAGTGATGAGCAAAACTGCTACGGTCACACATAGGCATTTAAGAGGCTTTCAGGTCATAGGACAGATACACAGTGGCACAGCATGTTAGTGAAGACAGCAGCTGAGTAATCTCATAACAAATCTGTTGCAGATAAAACACAAAAGAAATCAAAGTGACTTGTTATGTAAACCCAGGATTTTTCTTGCTGGTTGCTAGCCTGCTGTTACCCAGCTACTGTCTGGTGAGAGAAACAATCACAGGTGAGAGTGATTTCCTCCAGCACATTAATTCATTAAGAATATAATAAACATTATTCTTCATTTAGATTCTGGGAAGTTGGTGTTGGAATTGAAAATTCATGATGATTTCCTATCACCCACACCTAGATACACATGACCCAACCCAAACATGCATACTGTTTTGGTGAATTACTTATGTTAGAAAGGATTCCTTTTAGCACACAATCTGGTGGTGCTTTTTCCTTACATCTACCAAATGAAAGATATGCATCCTTTCTCTGGAAAGCAAACCACATTTTTTTTGTAATGCCTTTTTTTTCTTGCCATAATGGCTGGGGTTAAGGAGCTACAACACATATTAAGAAGAAATTTGGGGTTTGATGATGTTTAATCAATACCTTAATTTGGGATTTGCATGGGATTTGTTTTGTCTGTTGATTTTCCTTAGTTTCTTGCACTTGTGGTATCATTAATCTTGCCAATATTAGGAATGGCTGGTACTGAAAATGTTGAAAATTTTGGAAGTAAAATCAAAAAGTCTACAGAAAGATAAAGACACCTGAAAGCATGCAGATAATTTTAATAAATTCAAATCAACATAAATCCAGGTATTTTCCAGCATGAGATGAAACTAAAGGTAGGAATATTTATCCTGAGTTTTTTATGGTAACAAGAAATTTGTTCCACATATTGCATTACCATCTCAAACATGTTGGTCAAACTTACTACAATACATGCTATTAGATGTAGATTTTCATTAAAATATTTTTTCTCTCTCCCTTTTTTCAACTTCATTTCAGAGTCTCTAAATTTAAGGCTCTGGTTTCCCTCAGCCAAGTCCAAAAATCTATTGCAGTTTTTCATCTGTCACTGGTATACAAAACACTCTAAAACATATAGTACACATTTGAGTTATGTAAAGATGCCCTCATATTCATGACTTGAATGTGCTTGGATTTTTTATTAAGTTCTATTTGCTAAGAAGTAGATCTCTTCAATTTGCTTCCTAGACCAAACTCTGGGGGAAAAGTCCATATTTAAATTGCATGAGATTTGTAACTTTCTAGAATTCTCACTTTGAAAGGCATGCTGCAAAATGTGTGGCACTTCTACAGACAGAGAAACCCTAGAATACAATCTGTGATCTTCACAAAACACTTTCTTCTTGTAAGACAGAAAGTGAGAAGCAAAGTATTGTCAGAAACATGAGAAGTGTTATAATGGCTTGGTAATGCAAGCCTCAGAGTGCTTTAATATAATTATAAAATGAATCCGTATATCTATAAAAAGAATAAGTAAAAAAGATAAAACATCACTGAATAATTTACAAGTCTGCATCACAATGAGTTTATGTCATTCTCTATAACTACGAAGATATAATCAAAGAATAATGATTCACCACTAAGCCCTCAGACTTCTTGAGTTTACAGAGCAGTTAGCAAGTGTATAAATGGTAGAGAATTTAGGGACTGTCCCAAAAGAAAAGAAATTCCTCCTTCTTATCTAATGTTTTGGGTCATGGACTGTATAGCACATCATACTTCAAAATCTCAACCCTCACATATTTAGGGTTAAAATATATCGGTATAATACTAAGCAATTTTATTCTGACTCAGGAAGTTTTATAGCTGAGTAAAACACTGGTCACTCTTATTTTTCAAAATGAATGTTTCTTTTTCCGTTGCAGGAATCTTTTATCCCAGAAAACGTTGTGTGTTTCAGCACTTTGCATGAGAGTTTATGACCTATTCCAGTGAACTCCTACTTCATCATTGATATACCATCTCTGAATCTCATCCCTTTTTAGAATAAATACTGTGTCTGAAGAATCTCCCTGGTGTATACTTACTGTTATGTCTCAGGCCTTTCTCAAGGCCTTCTGAGGCTTTTTTTTCCTTGAGAAAAACTCTTCCCACTTATTTCCAGTGAATGACCATTTCCCACTCCACTCATGTAATCTGATGTATGTGAGGTACATACATATTCCAGACACTGCATTGTTGAAATCACTTTGCTGCCTGTTTAGTTTAATTGCTTATAACTCCTGTAATGCACAAAATAAATTTTTCACTAGTTTTAAAGAAGTAATAAAGAGTCAGAAGTGCAAATTGAGATATTTGGTGACAAAGTCCCTTTCTGTACACCTTAATCACAACTGGTTGTAGTGTTGAACTTAACCAAAACTGAAAGCCAATGCAGTTGGCTTATAGAAATAGAAAAATCACTGTAGTAATGGCTGTGGACAATTAGTATAAAAATGTGTGTTCCTTCTTGCCAAATGACAATTTACTTCTCTACAGTATCATTGCTCAACTTCACAATGCGATTTCTTAGCTACATTTCTGCAATGACACATATACCATTATGAGGAAGTGCTGAAATATGAGTCTGCTTTCAGGGGCCTAAAGATCTTTTATGATCAGTCACTTAGGGATAAGTAGAGGGAAGAATTTCAAGACCCTTCTGTTTAGTTAGAGCTACTGAATTGAGAATACCGGTAACTGATCTGGTAATCCACCACCTGTTTCTTAAGTGTTTCTGATGGTATTCTTCTTCTCAAAGAGGGCAATTAAAGCCTTCAAAATAACTGGATACAATTCACATTTTTCAGGCTCATGATCTGTTGACAGAAAAGACAGCTGACCATTGTAATTTTATTTTATTTCTCAGAGAAGCCATCAAGCCAGACCTAATGTCACTATAAATTTTTCTGGATGGGTGATCATCTTTTTCTTTTGCTTAGGGCAGTATCTTTAAGTGTGGGAGGCTATGACTCTTAAGTGCTGTCATTACACTGATGTAGTGGTGTGCCTTATAATCAAATTATGTATTAATGGTTTGTTCCATGTACCCCATAAGTTTTGTATTTGGTTGTACCCTATTCTCCCCTCCTCTGAGGGCAGGACTGTCACTTTGGAGCCCTTCCCAGGTCCTGTAAAGCTCTCTGGAGGGTGCCAGGTGATAGGACCTGACCCGGGGAATTCCCTTCTATCCTGGAGAGATTGGCTGTGGAAAGTATCATTCAACAGCCAGGTCACCCCCCTGAGTTACCCAGGTCAACCCCTGGTCCCTTCCACCTCCCCCTAAAAGGTGCTGCACAGAGCTGTTCTCTGCTCTGACTGAGCAGGAGTTTTGAGGTGAGGAGGGCCCTTAGAGTTCCTTCAATAAATTCTTGCTCTATCTCAGTCAGAGATCTCCTTCTTCACCTTCATTGTCACTATACACCAGCCATGGTGCCACGCTGGGACCCAGTGGGTTGGCTGAACCTGCAGAGCAGACAGAACCGTGCTGAGGCTTGATACCAGGGTCAGGACTAGCTGGGCAAGCTGTTAAACTGGGCCCTGTATTACACTGAGTTGCTTAAGCTGTAGGAAAAGGTAAAGCTTTTTGGTTGGAAAGGTGGGCAATTAGGTGATATGAGTGGTCCCACAATGGGGATAGGACCTAAACAAGAAGGCCATCCCTATCTTCTGACCAGTTCTCTGTGACTAGGGCACTGGAAAGAAGCTGGCGTCATGCTGCTGCTGGGTCTGTGGTTCCTCATGCCCCAGGTGGAAAGAGCAAAATGGAAGGCACAGGGCCAGAACAAATCTGATGTAGTTGTAGCTGTGCTGAATATGTATGCTAGGAAGAACATGTAGCCATCCACATATAAGCAGACTTCTGGCATTTTTTATAGTGGGGTCTGTAAGAGGGTTGAAAGAGATTTACTTATTTTTGTATATGTCCAGGAACATATCAAATATGGTAGATTCCTGTAATAATTCTGATCATTGCCCAAAATTCACTGTTGTCTTGAGAAAGCAAAAGCTACTACTCCCAATGTTTACAGCAGGAATATCTTCTAACCAGTATGACAGCCACGAGCAGAAGATGAAAGGAAAATATATTAAGAAATCAAGAGTTGACTTCAGGAGGTAGAATAATGAGTCAACCACATGAGAAATTATGAAATGCTTGCCTACATCTTACTCAGGGGGTTGCCTAGAAGATTAGCAGTGAAACCTGAAACTTTATGAAACTGACTTGGTTTCATACTGCATTGCAACTCTGAAAAATCACAGCAGATTTCTCAAAACAGGCCACAAAAAGCCTGCAGGAAAGCTGTGTGGTGCCATGACTCTTTCAGCCAGCAGAGACCACAGCTGTGTGTCCAATGGCTCCATGGAAGCATGGCGTGGCTCTGCTTGCCATGGGCTGGCCACCACACAGCTGTGTCTGCATGGCCTGAGCCAGGAGGCCCTGCTGATAGACCACAGTGCCTGTGCTGGTGTCCAAACGAGTCATGAAAAAGGAGCCGGCAACTAGGCAAAAATACAGAGCAATGAAATGCTTGCATAAGTTTGGGTGTGAGGCAATAAGACAACCTCAATAACTTTTTTGTTCATGGGTCCTACAACAGCATCTTCCAGTAACCTGCATCTGCATTCTGGCACAGCTTTTTGGCACACTCTATGTTCCTTTCTATTAACGAGGGATTTCTTTCTGCTGAGACCAAAAGGCTCTACCTTTGCTGAGACACTCCTAACTGAAATAAAATAAGCCCTTCCTCTTTCATGGTCAGAAAAATCCTTGAAACTATTCCTCTTCACAACATTTCTCTTTGAGACCCATATCTATTGTCTTCTTCAAAAACCTTTATTAGATCTCAACAAACTCTGAAAAGGTGGAGAAGGAAGGGTTAATTTTCCATATGTTGGTAATTTCATCAGAGTTTTATATCTCTAAATCAGTTTAGACTTCCTGGTGATCAGCAGGAAACCAGGGACTTTAATTTGTGAAAAAACCAATGCATCCTAAAATAAGTAATCTGAAATAGGGTAGGTGAATTGTGGGGTAGAAGCATCTGTTTTGTTCAGCTGGCTACAGAAGGTTGCTGTCTCTCCAGTCCAAGAGATGTTTTCAGATGAAACCCACCTACTCTCACTCCCTCTGGATGCAACTGTGTTAGAAGTGTAGGGAAATCTATTCTGTCTCTATAAAACCACATTTGATTTTAAATAATAATGATACCATCTTGTGTTTCTGTGCCTGTTTTTTGAAGGGTAGATAATCTCCTCTGAATATTCCACTGCCACTGAATTTATTTGGTTGGGCACAGAACTGCACAAAATGACTGTTGCAGCTGTAAATAAAATGGGATTTTGTAGCACTCAGGGAAGATTTACAAACACGGGTTGGAAGTAGCTGAGAAATCTTTGCCAAGCATTTCACATGTAAGACATAAACCTAAATAACCGCTCACTCCCTTCATTAACTGTCCCTTCTCTGTAGGTAAGTTAGAGGAACATATCAAACCACATTTGATTCTCCTGAACCACCTTTTCTTATCAGATATTTGTTGCTATCCTTCAAACTGACCTCAGGAGTTTGATAGTGGTAGATTTCAGGCTTTTCACAGATACCAGCTGTTTTTGCAAGAAGTAGATGACCATTCTGAGCATTCCTTGATATCAGTGACATTGTTTTGCTTTTTATTTCTAAGCAAATTACTTTCTTTTGGTCTCTTTAATTGTTGCAGAAGCTAATTTCTTCATAAATAACATGTAAAGGGCCTGCTGGCAAGGCAGGTGAAGGCCCTGGTGAGCAAACCATAGTGTCTTATCATATGCATACTTCCACAGATTTGAAATTTTTTAATATTGGTGAGCTTATCCACTTCACTTTTCATCTATTTTAGTAGTATAGGAAAGTTATATTAGTTGCATTAGGAATCCTTTTAGTCTCTTGCTGGGCCTGCTCACTGGGATGGTCATGTATGGAAAAGACTTCAATTATCCCATTATCTTGAGCTACATGCTCTCCATACTGCTCAGCACCACAGTCTGGTGGTGTGCCAAGGCCCAGCAAATGGGTTCTTCTTTCCAGGCACATCCCAGGGAGGGGCTTTAACGTGAGAGGGGCTGCTGAATCTCTCCAGCTTTTGCTGCTTTCCTGGAGAAAGAGAGCTTAATAAGCGTGGCTGTGGCGTGACAGGCTGGACCTTGCCCCACCAGGCTGCCTATGCTGCCTGCTTGGGGATAGGTGACAGGGATGTGTGTTAACTCTTTCAGATGCTTCCCTTCTGAAAAGTGGTCCATAAGATATGAGATAAATTCTTTTGCTCCTTGGATTGTATTATTGCTCATTTTTAAAAAATCTTACTATACTGAATATATTTTTATGCTCTTTTATTACCCCTGTGTCAGGTTACAGAAGGAAAACTTCTAATGTACTCATGTGCATCTTAAAATAGTATATTCATGTGTAGATCAGTTATTTTCTGAAGAAGAGCATCTAAGACCTGAGTTATTGGTACAGGCACTTAGATTACTGAATACAGAAACTGAATGTACACAATCACTTCCTAAAAGTTCAAATCATTTAATGCCAACATTCCAGATAGTCCCCTAAAACAACGTCTCCTGTTTCTTATTTTAAGAAAGGAAGTTTAATATATTTTAAAAACTTTCATCCATTCTCAATATTTAATGTCTTTAATATGACTTGAACAAGTTCAGAACCTGATTCCCAGTACCAACCTCAGCATTTCTTGTTCTGCAAACCACAGAAGGGAAATAAAAGTGCCTGCTATTAGCACTCATGCCTCCAACTCTTCACCTTCTAACACTAGTGAGAAGAAGCATTTCAGATTGTGCACACCATTGCAAAATCTGTCATTGCATTGCACATTCTGTCATTAGAACAGAAGCTTTCTGCACCAGCTGTTGACCAATACCCGAGTACTGCTTACACATCATGACCTCCCTTGCCTGTATGAATTTCTACAACAGTTCATATAAAAAAGAAGAAAAGTTGTAATCACACTCCCTGCTGGTAACCAACTTATTAGAAATATATATTTTTTTCAGTAACAATTCAACTTGTTGGTAGTTTCGTGTCAAATATTTGGTGTTCAGTTGCAGAAGGCCATTTTGCCATGATCTTCCCTGGCTCCTTTGTGTTCCTTCTTTTTCAGAACAAAATCATTATGAAAAGCATTTTGAAGAATTTTTTGATTGCAAGTTTCAGCTGATATAACATCACACACACAAAAGTTCTGCAGAATTCTGCCCTTTGTTCACATGTAAAACTGTGAAGAAGGCTTTGATTCCAGCATGGGGAACCATAAGAACATATGATGTTTATAGAGCACAATGGCATAAAATGTAGGAAATAATCTAGTTATTTCCTTTACTAAGTACAAAATAATGTATTTGTTAGTCATTTAATTATGATTTCAGAAATGAATTTTTAATGATGGAGGGAGGACAACATTAGCTAGTAATTAGGGAAATGAGAGATCGGTATTTATTCAAAGAAGCCCAACCCTTCTGTCTCCTGGATGACAAAATTTTATGGAAATATGATTTCATAAGGTATGCTAATTTATTTTGGAAATATGGGAAAGAATTGTCCAAACAAACGTGAAAAAGAAGGTTGGCATTTTAGTCGGGCTACATTATTCCACTTTCTGAAATTCTGCATCCTGAAAATCATCTTCAATTTCAATTTTGACCATGAATCACTAGAGTACACACTTTCTTTTTTACCTGTAGATGTGTTAAATAACACACAGACAATGAGAAAAATGGAACATAAAATTAAAGTGAACATTTCATTGAATTCAATTTTTTGAACAGTTAGCTAATGTAGTTTCAATTCAGAGAGCTTTTGGTTAATATCTTAATGGAATATATTCTAGTGAATTTTAAAAACTTTCTTAAACCAGATCTTTTCAGATAAATATAATCTTTATTGTTTTAGTTTATGACACTGTTATTAATTATACTAGGGCAATTATATTTTTATCTGATCCTCGTACCTAATGCTCACAAGATGCATTTTATTTCTGTTTAATTCCTGTTGGTCTAAAGTCCTCATTGTTTATAATCCTTGATTCTACAGAAGTCATGTTTATCCTAAGTCCTAAAAGAAATTAAAAACAAAAGGAGTTTAAAATGTTCATGCTGCTATTGTTCTTACTCAAATAGGATGAAAAAATTTATGTTACAGATAACTAAATGTGTCACATCTCTACAAGAAATTATGTCCATAAAATGAGTATAGTGCTGAGCTATAATTGTCTGCAAATATATGTGAGGAAAATCTACATAACCAAATCCATTCGTTGGCAATCACTAGAAAGGGTCCAAGCTGAGTAGTCTCAAGAGCTTCATTATTTCTACACTGAATACAGAAACAGGAAATGAATGAGGTGGTTATATAAATGAGCGTAATACTTTGGACAGAATGAAATTCACATGATTAGGCTGAACATTATACAAGTAGATCTATTGACTTCATAAATGACATACAGACGTAATTAGGATTTCCCAATCCTTGTTTGTTAAACTGTCCACAAACTAGAGGTCTGTAAAACAAAACCCCAAGTGGTGAGATGCAGTTTGGTAATATGTATATGCAGTTTTCTGCGCATATTATAAAAAGTTATGTTCAAATTGTGATTTTAAGTAGGACTTTTTGATCATTCTAGAAGAATTAAAACATTATTTAAACCCCACAATTTCTGTTTTTATGTAAGTTTAATTGTATCACATATACAAAATTTTAAAGTAGATTTTATAACCAAACTTTTACCATGCTAAAATCTTAATAGAAAGAATACAAAAAGAGGTAAATTCTAATTAACACTATCTTTGCTGAACTATTTTATTTTAAAACCTTTATTTGTTTCTTTGGGGTTTTTTTTTTGTTTCTTTTTTTTTGGGGGGTGGGGGGGAGTGATTTTTTTAATTTATAGATTTTTTAAAAAATCTCAAAACTGTGTTCTGGTAATCCAATCCACAGAGGAATTCCTCCCATCTATGAACTCCACAGAAAATGTCTATAAAGAAATAAATAATTGAAGAAGTAGTCAGATTTTCTGTCAGGTCTGACTTGGGAACAAACAGTACAAAGTGCTTTCTCATTATGTGGAACACAAGGATTCAATAAAAATGTGGAATTGGCCAGTGAGTAGGCGTTCCAGTACATAAAATGTTGATGTTTCAAAATTTGTTTTTATTCTGGGTCAGAATAGAAAAGAAACCAAGCAAGAATTTTGAAAAGGAATTCTGTTGAAACACTCCTTTTTAAATTGAAAAGGACTGTTTTCTTAATTTCTTTTTCAATGAAAATGAGCCTACTTGAAAACTCCACTGACACCTCTGCAAAGTGTGGGCTTTGACAAAACATTATACTTCATCAAAAAAATAAAATGCAAAAGTATATGTTATGGAATTTTCTAGTGATTTCTAAGACAAAGTAATCAGCAGAAGCTCAGTGATAATGCTTATCATAGCAATCATTACTTATTACAGCATCTTGGCTTAGGATTTTAAACTAAGGACTAAAAATTATAAACTTTGAATCCTTTTTCACTTCAAGAAAAGGGTGGACACTATCCACTTTGCACAAACATAGTCCATAATTTCCATTAATTATTTGGCCAAAATATGAAAGCTTTTGTCATCAACTTTTTCCACATGGGAATGATAACGTGATAAGATGTTTATTTTATGACTTTCTTTAGTACTGCCATCCTCAATAGACCAGAAGCTGTTAACCACATGAAGTTGGTCACTTAAACCTGCTCACCATTGAGGACATTTGCACCTTCCTGTAGAGAAGAAAGCTTTCTGTTAATATGTCTCAACAATTTGAATGCTCCTCATGGAGTCACACAATTTTAGTCTGGCAGCATATGTAATTTTTTGTGTTTCTAATAACACAAAATGTGCTATTATTCTAATGTTTCTGTAATTTTTGAGCAGTAACCTGAGAATCACGGTGTCTCTATTGGTGGACTCAGCTGTAAGAGCCAAGATCTGGTGCAGTCCTGCAGTGTTTGATGCACATGATGGCTCTCAGGTGTCTCATGCCAGAGGCCAGGGTCCATGGGTCATCATGTAAATGGGAGGTTCCATGGCATTGTATTGAAACTCCAGGTGAACATCTCATAGTGGGGGTGTTGCTGTCCTCAAGTACACCATGGTATTCCATGAGCAAAGAAGACCTGGTTCTGCAGAGCATTCAGGAACCTGGCAAGACTTCCTCCTAGCCTAGAAGACTGAATTAGGTGCCTAAACGTAGTCAGATACCACCTTTCTGTATTTCCTAGGACTTAATTCCCCTCACTCCCCTCAAAGACCCCCAAACGCCACAACAGAAACACTGCATTCTTCCCTTCTTGTATTTTTCCAGTGACAACAGTTGTTGGCCTCTGACTGCAACAGCAGAAAGGTAAATAAGACCTTGGCAGACCCCATACAACTCTATCTTCATACTCTTTGCTGATGGACATATCTGTCTACAAAGCAGGGGCACAGGGTGTCAGTATTCAGTCTGCACAGAGATCTGAGTAATTTGTCATCTTTGCATGCATCAGCTACCAAATGTTTCAGAACTGCAAGACTCCCTGCTACCACAAAATTTTCATCCTTGCCTTTCTAATGCAAAGTGGCCCTACACTTTGATGGCTTTTCAAATTATTTTTATTTAATTAAGCACCTCAAATGATGTTGATGGTCAGATCCTGGGCACAAATCATTGCTCTTTCTTTGAATACCATTGAATCTGTTGGCCACAGTCACAGTACCAAAGATACATGAAGGGGAATACAAGATTCAGTGTCATCATAGCTATTGCTGGCAGCCTCATCAGCTACCCCACAGAGCATTTTACAAGAATCAGGACTTCAGAATAATTTCTTTTTATCCTCTCATTCAAAGTCATTAAGAGAATCAAACCTCAGAGTTTCTGTCTAACCACATAATCTTAGGGACTACTTTGAGCATTAATGTTTCCCTCTGTAATTTGTAGCCTTCTCTGTATGCATTTATGTAATTAGTAGCAATGATTAGCCTTCATATTTTCAAATATTAATTTGAAATGGATCTACATGACATATGCAACATATTTTAATACATTTAGTGAATTTCCTTCCCAGGGCTCAGCCAGGGAAGAATAAGGTGGGCACTTAGTTCTCTTTCAACATGTATTGTAGCTATTGTGCTATTGTAGCTATTGTGTATAAACCCCCAAAAGTATTTGATTTTGTCCATCCTGTGTAACAAGAAGATACAATTTCGATCTGTGAAGAGCTGAGATGAGCCACTGGCCATTGTGAGCTAACTGATGCAAGATAAAAATTGTATCTGTGTGGCATCTGGCCAGTGGAAATATATTTGGTAGCTGATGCTACATGTGTGAGCTGCAAGTCACCTTCTGGTAAGAGTAAGCCACTGAGCAGGACTGTAGGAAGTATAATATGTTGTTATCTGACTAAATTATGCTTTTGAAAAGATGCTGGTATCTAGTGAATGTCAGGTTCTAGGGAATTCCATCACTAGACTTGATTTAGACTAATTTGTGCATTTAGTTGTGACTGACACCAGTTAGCCATTTTTGTCACCCATTGACATTGCTGACAGTGTTGTATGTGATTTTGTTGCATATTTATATAAATATTTATATATATATATATAAAAAT
>VYXF01006545.1:98711-116975 GCA_013397295.1 Polioptila caerulea | reverse complement strand
GGAAGCAGCGGCGCGTCACATGAGAGGAAGTAGAAGGGCAACAGGAAGCCAGAGTCTTCCTGATTTAAAACTCTCATGAATCTTTCATTGTGATTCAAAAATAATAAGGGTAGCTGCAAAACATTTAGGAGAGGCCAAAATGTCATTCTTCCAAAACTTATGAGCCTTGTTATCTTCAGAAATATTTTTGCTAAATGGCATAAAGATTTTAAAATTGTCTTCTGTTGAAAGGGATGATAATATTTCTACTAGAATAGCATGCTCAAAACCCTACGGGGTCAATCTTATTAACCAGTATTGATCAACAGTAATATTTGCCACCCTTCTAAAGGAAGAATGATATTCCTTCTTTGACAAACAGAACTAATTGGTCAGTTTTGAAAATTTTTGTGATACATATATGTTATAGGTAAACTTATAGTTTCCCTAAGGAACGGGGAATTCAATGCAACAAATAATTTCTAAGAAAAAGGGGGACACTGATCTATAATTATACTTGGTTATGTTCTTTGTCTCAAGTCTTCTCAATGAATTGAAGTATAATTACCTGATTTTTATCTATGGAAATTATTTTGTTTTGCCAAATTCAAAGTAAGCTTAACTTACTGCCTCCAAAGTGAGATGTACGTGTAATGATGTTACATAGAACATTGTTAAAAGTTTATAATGAATAATTGAACTAATTATTATGTGAATTTTCTCTTCTCTATAAATTGTCTAGCTGAAGAATTTGCAAATAGTCCTGGTCACCTAGGAATTTATGATTAGAAGAGCCTGTATACAATTTTCTGTGAATCCAACAGTCTATCTGATTTAATCCTTCTGCAACATCTGAGTGTTAATATGGGCAGGAGAGGCATCTTAGAGGCAATTTCTCTGCAGATTAGCAAATGATTTGAAGCAACACAATGTAACAAATGAGACTACAATGGTAGGACAGAGACATGAATATATGAACAACAGCTGCAGTTCCCTCCAAACCCCAAACAGAGTAAAATTTGGCAATAGACTTGTATTTCTTGCATCCCTGTCTTTGGATGACGTGGAAAAATTGATCTTGCAGAGACATTAATAGAAAGAGAAATAAGATATGCAGGTTACAGAACAGCACAGCTTTGCTGGAAATATTCCTTTGGGGTACTGTATGAAAAAGAAATAAAAGAAAGTGAAGGTTATTAGCTAGCCTTTCATTAGATAGAAATAATTAACTAACAATTTTTTATGCTGTTCTTTAACTTATGTTTAGTTTTCCCAGTGTTTGGGTTTCATGTTCTCCTCTCCTTAAGATGCAAATTACCACATACCTTGTGATTTATGTTTGATGTGCTGATAATTCACTCCTTCCAAAGCACTTTTATGATCATGGCTTAAAAAATGTGTGGGATTTTTTTCACTAGAAAATTTTAGTGATGGCTTGAAGTAAATAAACATTTTGAATGCAGCATTTGATGCACATTCCTTTTATTACATGGCTCATTGCAATATCACATCTTGACACCTGTGATTCTGATAGGTTTGAATATGTAATCAGTATAGTTTCAATGTATTGATAGTTTATGAATTAATTTCCTTTCAACTGGCAGATGCCCTTCTGCAGACTGAGGGAAAAAACAGATCCTGGGATAGAAATACTGGAAAAGTTCAGGATTTTTTTTTGGAAATCTTTAAGAATTGAAGTCTGAATAGTGCTACCATATTGGATGGTTCTTCTGTTTGCTTAGTGTACGTTTTCTTTATATTTACAGCCTTTTTCTTTCATGAATTTTCTTTTCCTGCAGTTATAATACATAGTTACCAATGAGATTTATTCAGACTCTATGTTATTTCCATTTCATAATATTTCATTAAACTTTGTGTGTCATTAAACTTACACCCTCTCCGCTCCTGTAGTTACCCACACTATAGTTATCTTGTCATCATAAATCCTCTGTTAATAGGATTTTATTTCTGAACTAACAATAAAAAGTAATGGAAAAATGAAAATTTTGTAACAAATTATTGTAAAGTACAGAAACTGAGCCAGCAGGCTGGAAAAATGAGATAAGTATTTTTCTTCACTTTCAGAGCAATACATTAACAATTTATGAGCTATCACTTCAAATAATCTAATTGAATTGGTGGAGTCTGGACAATAAGTTTGAAATATCGTCTCTGAGGGGACATCTACTATGTTTTTTTTTTTTTAAATTTTAACTGTGTTTCAAACTTTGTCATAGTAATGGGGGGGCATGTATGTATGTTGAGTCAAAAGGAAGTAGTGTCAGCTACTTTTTAAATTTAATTAAAGATTTTAAAATGGATGTTAGTTACCATACATAAAAAAATCAGAGCGTTTGTTATGTTCCTAATTTATAATGCGCTGCACTTATCTATCATAATTTTGACTTCATGCCTTTGTTACTTGATAAAAAGACTGGGTTTTTTTCTCTCTGAGAAGATTTAAAACTGCTACATTACCCTTGTATGTAATTAATATAAAAAATTACAAAATTAGATGTTATCTTATGTCAATTTATTTTTCCTAAAAGAGTATCAGATAAAATTCGAAAAGGATGGTGATATTTTGTTATCACTGGTTTTTCAACATGACATTGTTTTCAGCTGACCAGGAATTCAAATAAGGAAAGTATTTTTCTGTCTAATGATTTTTTAAACTTGCATCTTTGTTTCCTTCTTGCAAATAAGCTTTAAATACATATTCTATATATACAAGTAATATACTTTCTGGAGCTCTGAACATAGAACACTCAGCACAAGTGCATGGATATCCCTGGAGACTCAGATATCAATGTGTTTGAAGTCTGGTGTTTTTTTTTTTTAGTTTTTTATCTGCTCTGTAATATGGTAGAAGAATTAGAAAATGTTACGTATGTATAAATTTACACAATACATATCCAGGCAAACAAATTAAATTAACAGTGGAAAAATATGGTGTAATAACAGCCTATTTGAAATTTAGGTATCATTTAATTCAGCTGGGTGTGCAGATCCTCACATCAGCACTATCCAAAGTCCAGACATGCATCTTAAATCTAGAAAGAAAACAAATAGTGTTCAGAAGTCTTTAAAGGTAAAAGGCTGGTATTGCCTTGGTTAATGTCCTAATAATTATCTTTCTTCTATTACCTTTTGCTTTGGGGTTTCAGTAAGGTCACCTTTTCGGTTATACTTGTGATGATTTAGCCCCAGCCAGCAACCAGATTCCATGCAGTCACTCACTACTTCTGCACAGCAGGATGGGGAGAGGATTGGAAGAGAAAAAGACCAGAAACTGGTGGATTGAGATGCAGTTTAATGAGAAAAGAAAAAACCATGCCCGAAGCAAAACAAAACAAGGAAATCTCTCACCACCACCCATGTGCAGGCTGGTGTTCAGCCATCCCCAAGAAAGCAGGGATCCACCATGTATAATAGTTATTTGGGAAGGCCAGCACCACTACTCCAACTGTCCTCCCCTTCCTCCACCTCTCCTTCCTCTACTTTAAACACTGAACATGATATCAAATGATCTGGAATATCCCTTTGGCCTGTTTAGGTCACCTGTCCTGGCTGTCTCACCTCCCAGCTTTCCACGCACCCCCAGCACCCCTGCCAGCTTGGCAGTGTGCAAAGGAAAGGCCTTGGCTCTTTGTAAGCCATGCTCAACATTTATTAAAAAATCACTATATTATCAACCCTGGGTTCAACACAAATTCAAACCAGCTATCCATACTAGCCACTAATAAATAGCTAACTAGCTAACTCTACTTCAGCCCAGACTGGCACAGAATCTTAATGGTTTAATTGTAAGCCACAAAACTATTCTACAGTAAAATGATTAATTGTTTAAGGTAGCAATGACTATATTTTCTGGGCTAAAAGGAGGAAACCCTTAAAGCATTGGGAGTACTAGAGTACCCAGTTTAGTCTTGTTGTCTTATATAACTTTAATCTACTTGAGACTGTGCTTTACCCTGCGACTACCCAGTCAGGAACCTGATGTACAAATGTTATATTTATATACTAAATATTTTTAATTCTTTTTGGGAAATTGCATAAACTGATGCAAATTAATATACAATACAGAAGGAAACTCAAGACACATTAGAAGTTAAGCCCCAGTTAAGCTTTGGTCTTGAGCTTTATTGAGGAATGAATGGTATTTGTGGCACCTTACTTTATAGGGATGCATTTTAGCCATAAACTTGTTATTTTGGAAAATGACATTTGGAAATTCTAAGATAATTACCCTTCTGATATTATTTTCAGAAGGACTTTATACACTTATCAATTTGTCTTCTGCCTTCTTAGTGTAAAGTCAAACTGCTTTTATGAAAGGCTTTTCTGCTGTATTTGAATCAGTGATAATGACCAGGAATAAAAATTGTGGAGAAAATACTCAGAAAATAAAGAAAGGTAGTCACAGAACTACTTCCCAGTGTCATGTTTGCCTCCACATGGGCTCTTGACCAATCACTTTCACATTATGACAGGCATCACATGAAGTCAGTACAGGTTCAAAAGAAAGAAAAGGACGTGACTTTTCAAGACATAAGTGGAGCTGTGTATATCTTGCTATGGGATTTCCTGGATATTTCATGAACAGGACAAGTTCATATGAGAAAACTCTGGTAAATCTACTATGTACTACTACAAAATTACATCTGGCTCTAGAAATCCTTGAATTTTAAGTTCTTTTGGAAGAACTTTTGGTGTTGGTAAGCACCATGTTTGAAGATCACTGAAGGCTACTGTGAAGAAATGACTCCTGAGACTAGAGAAAGTTTGGTTGGTCCCTGAGCAGCCAACTGAAGGTATCTGTGGTCTTCTACTAACCATATTTTCTGTCAGTGTGAACCACTCCAAGGATCTTCAACAGCCATTAACAAAGTAGCATACTCCTGAGGGATGCATGTTAAAAATTTCCTGCTTTTGATTATGCATATGATTATTTTTGGTGTGGTTTCAGGAAATTAAAATGGGTCTTTGCTTTCATCCATTGGTCTGAGTTTTACATACTTTTGCCTCTTTCCAAAGTTAGGAAATTAAGAAGGAACATGATCAGGGAAAATGGAGAGTTTGCTGATGATGATCTAGGGGTGGCTAATGACCTTCCATTTCTCAGGCTGGAAGACAGCTCTGTTGATCTTATGAGTGCTGTTGACAAAAGGCTGTAGAAGAGGTATGAACCTTTAAAGTGGCACTAGAATAATTTCAACTCAGTTCTTTCCTTGTGTCTCCATATCACATACCTACCACCCTACTTTTTTCTCCTTTCATGAATTATTGTTAGTTCCCTTAGTTTTGGAACCTTAAATTTTGGCACAATACTTTGGCTGTCTGAGGTTCCACACATAAGCAACATAGTGTATATATTCTACTATAACTTATTTTACTGGTAACTGTTTCTGAACCCCTTAAGTAATGTGTCTGTTTCCACATGCCTATGTCAGACACTAAGAAAGGATGCATAAATTGAAAAACCCAAAAAGAAGCTTAGAACAGCACACACTTGAAGAAGATGCCAGTAACTCCTTCTACAGAGGTAAATATAAAACTCTGGAGCTTCTGAAATATCCTTTGGTCTCAAATGAAAACTGTTTCGTAGCATCAAAACTGTAAATCTGAGGCAGCATGACTGATTAGTAAGAACAACGATAATGTTTTAAAAGGAATCTTGAGTGCCTACAGCAGAAAGCAGAAGAAATATGTCTAAATTCAGACTCCCTATCCGCAGCGACAGAAATGGAGATGGATCATAGTGAGACTGGTAGACTGTCATGGATTTAGGGATTTCAAAGGATCTGAAGCACCTTAAGCAACGGATTGCCCAATTTAACTGCAAAATAAATTCCCTATGTACAAGCGGCAGGAATGAAACTAAATGCATGTGAGAAATTGGAATTGAGGTTTGTCGCTATGCATGTATTGGTCTGGTGTTCTAGGTAATAAAATACCCTGGTTTGCCACAATTTCTGCATTTTTTTCCTGTTAGAAGTAGTGCAAAATAAAGTAATAGGCACCAGAGAAAAGAAATACTGTATGTTTCTAGAAGTTGTTTATTTTTCACCTTATTTAAAGAGTGGCTCCTTTTTAAACAGGTAGTGGTATCTTTATATAAACAGGATAGTTCTTTGTACCTAGCATGGTGTACCTTGTGTTTCAAGTAATGCTTCTTTTGCTTTGTGGGTCAAAACAGTTTCATGGTCCTGGGCTTTTAGCTGTAGGCATTTCATCCCTTTGCAATAACCACTGGACACAATCTGTTAGGGTCTTTCTCAATAGTAGGACAAGAAGTCTTCCCAAAGGATAAAAAAGAGGGAGTTTTATCATACAGTACCCCTTTGCATAGTTACTTAGTATCCTGAATTTTTTCTGCTGTTCATATGGCACCCTGAACAGTAAGTTGTCTATGTAGTTCTGTCTTTCAGTGAAGATTTTCTTATTACTTTTATTTCATTATATAGAGCGTATCATCATTTTCTTCATATATCAAAACAGAAAAATAGGCAGCCAGCTATTAAAAATCAGAGAATGCTGAAACTGGGTTTTCTGAATCATATTATCATTCAGTTTATAAGAATGGACTATTCTGTAAAGATCTATTTTCTTCCCATAGCTGAAGATGGAGGTAAAGATGAACTTCTGCCTTGTTTTTATTCCAAGTCATGCCAGCAGCTCTACTTTTATTTCTACTCTGAACATTAGATAGACAGCTCAGAGTGGTGATGAGTATCACATCAGCATGTTTATACATCCTGGAAGAATATCTATACCTGTAAATCATCTAGACATTGTTCCAAATGTTGGTGTTCTCAAAATGCAGGACAGCAGCTGTACTCACTAAAAGGTCTGACACAGCACATTACATGGGTGCCTTCTGGACGTAAATTTTAGAAGCATATACTTGCCTCTATTTTTTCAAACCAAATAGCAATCCTAATAATTCAGTGGGGTCCATCTAACATGTTTGTTGCCCCAGAATGGAGCTGTAGTATTGTCTGGTTTGAGCATCCAGACGAAATTTTGCTCAGCTGCTCGCTCATTTGATAGCTCACAGAAGAAATATTCCATGCATTGAGGAACATGAAACACTCCAAGTCAGAAGATTACACTGAACCTTCATTTAGCAGAAGGGCAATTTACATCCTTTTGTAAGATTTCTGCTTTTGTGCAGCTGAAAGGGAGCATTTCTGCAGATTGCAACAGTAGATCTGTGTGCAAATGTGTATGCACATGAATTCATAAGCATGATTCCATAAAGGACAGTGCATCTCTTTCCTGGAGGGATGACTAGCACTATGGAGATAATGCACTCTGTCACCTGCAAAAATCATCTGGCACTAAATGAAGATGGATGAAGAGCTATGCAACTAAAACAATTACTTGAAAAATTTTTATTTATTTTTCTTGAGAATTAAATGGAATGAGTTGAAAAAGCATTACAAATGCAGATCCTGGATATTCAATCGCTGTTTCAATAACACACAGACTCCTGTATAATTTACTTTAGCAGAGCAGCCAAAATTATTCTCATACCCTGAGAGTATTTCAGTACTGTATGAGTGTTAATAAAATAGTCTCATCATAAGAGTAAACAGAAGTATGACCACGTGACACCTTAAGATTTATCCTGGCAGAAAAGCACAGTGGCTATTGTGATAATATCATACACTGTGAGAGTCCTTTAATGAGACATAATGCGGTGATGTGGAGCCTGGAAATGACATGACATAGGACATTACAGGAAGTTTAGAGAGACACAGCTTTCCACACTTAATAACACAAAAATGTATAAGAGGGAATGAAACTTTGGCAGGAGGGGTTTCCAGAAATGATGCTGAAAGTTTGAAAGGAAAGCAGCATGTCTCTCCCATTTTGTCCTGGGGCTTCATTTTTAATACACTTTAGTGAGAGTCATATTTGTCATTCATGCTTTAAGCACAAGGGAAACACCTGTCTCAGTAAGATATCATATCCTAACTGGATTTTGTCATCTATAAAGTTGAAAGAGTTTAACTTTTCAATTTTTTTTTTTTTTAATTGTAGTATGAACCCTTCTGTTCTAATATTAAAATAACAGTGCAGCACTTGGAAATTTGCAGGTCATTTTGGTTTGCATATCAACTGCTTAGACATGAACATTTTCTTGCAATTTTACCTCAGTATAAAAGTGGTGCATGGAGCTACTTATTACTTTAGTATTCTGTTAGTGTTTTCATTGGCTGGGTAAAATTATGCCTGCAGAACATTAAGTGGCAACTTTATTTATGTTATTACTGTGGAGTCATATTTGTGAGGCTTTTAAAATCTTTGATGTTGTTGGTCCTGGTGGAAGACATCCAGTGTTTCACAGCAATTTCTCTCCCTCTGTGTATCCCCACCTGTGTTCAACACCAGACAGAACAGCTGGGCACAGTCAAGCTCCCATGTCTTCATTCTCTTCCACATAGGCACTGGCACTTTTCCCAGCTTGATTTACTCTTAAGATGCTCCCAGCATCTTTCCGATTTTATGATCTGACCCAAATGTGAGGGATATGAGAGTGAAGAAAATGGGGAGAACTGCTTCAAATATAGCATTGGCTATAAAAATATTTGAGCATTCACCACAAATCTTGGATTTGCATCTTTGCACCTGTGCAAAAAAGCCACGGCATGTGGTCTTTTTCTTGTTTTATTTGCTACATAAAGATACATTTTCACACTGCTTCCTCCAGAAGATATCTCTTATCCTTGTTTCTTTTCAATTTCTAGGACTGTGAACAGGGAACCAAGTAGTTTGACTGCTGCCTGCTGCAGTCAGTGGAGCGTGGCAATCCTCACAGCATTTGTAAGTACAGTGAAGGAGTTCTGTTAGCTCTCTAACGTCTATCCCTGGAGGAGATGTTTCACTAATCTAATATTAAATTAGATCTTGCATTCCAGCTACTACATAACCAAAGTTAATTTTGGAAAATAATTTAATTACAATGCAGTGTTACACATGAGCGATAGGTAATACATTATGAATATTATATGAATTCTATCTACATGAAAAAAAATCCCAACTGCTTAATTGTAGAATTTGTTTACAAAATATTTGAAGTAGATCTGCTTAAAAAGAAAAAGAGACAAGACAATAGCATGATTTAATTAAACAGAAAGAACAGAGACAATGAAGCAGTAGCTAGTTCTGAGGCAAAGCAAGTGGAAAATTAGCCACACCACCACCAACCTGTGGCATTTTCACCTAAGTGAAATGGAAAATGACTTAAATATACAGAAAATAAAAGGGAAATTTAAGGATATCTTTTTTAATTTCAGTTTTTCAGAGTGAGCAGAGAGAGTTCAACATACTGGAGACCAGTGGAGGATTACTTGTTGGTGAAGAATGAGGAAAGATTCATTCCCATGGAAATACCAAACCATGCTACCCTCCCTGTGAAGTNTTTTTTTTCCTTTCCCCCAGCTGTATTCACTTCCCCTTGTTCCCTTCCCCTGCCTCCTAGTCTTCAACAGTCACTTTTATTGCTATTTTCTTTGGTTTTGTATTTTCATCTTGCTGTGTGCTTGATGTTTGCCATCATTAAAGATCTGCTAAGGCATGAGGTCTGCACAGCAGACTATAAGCAGTTTAGAGCTGTTTTTTATGGTGCTACATGTCTCCAGATGTGGTTTTACAGCACTTGAGTTAGCTAACACAACCAGACAGGCTGTCTGGGAGAGCTATTATGATATCCAAACACGAGAGAACAAAATTTTCTTGCTATAGGCCCTGGGCTTTAAAATGGCGTCAACAACCAGGCCAACTGAGAGACCCAGAGCTGGAGGTAGTGTTCTGCTTTGTTATTTTTTTGTGTTTTGTGGTGGGGAGAAATAACATGGCTGTATGAGACTACCTATTTAAGAGACATTTATTGAATTCAGCATTTTGAGGGGGTAAGAGACCATCATCCATCAGCAGCTGGTTTGTTTTTCAGTATTTTGTTTCTGGGGAATTTTGACAAATTTACAGAAAAAAGGCTATGTTTTTATGAATCCGATGCACCACAATGTTACGCTGACATAAACAATGATAATTACACTGTCACTGCAGATTGTTTAACTGGTGATACTTTCAGCAAACAACTAGCTACCTTGTTGTAGCAGAGAAAGTTAGTAGCAACATTGTTTTTCACCTTCATTGTACTCTCAAAAAAAAAGCCTTCATATTTAATTTTGCAGTTAAACATAATTCTTTGAAACTTTGATATGTAGTACAAGAGCTTAATAACATTTACTAAGTCTGTTATAACCTTAAGTAATGTTTTTTTGGAAGCATTGGTGTGACTTCGGATTTCAAGAATGGCTTTGAAATATGCATTAGGAATCCTTCTCTCTTAAAAATTTACAATATTTTTTCAGGTTACCTACCTATCTATCTATCTGAAAGGCCTTGGGAATGTAGGATTGGTAGAGGTGACAAGTTCTTAGCTGTAATCCACTGCTGTGTATACAGAGGCAGATAAATCAGAAAATGATAAGGCAGCAGGTGCTGAAATACACCTTTTTCTTGGTTATTTCTCAGTGTGTATTAAGCCAAGTAGTTTTTATCCATTTGGTTGGGATTATCTATTTAATCTGTCTAGAAGTAATGAAATTAGAAATTATGTGTTAATAGCTTGTAAAAAATCTGTTAACATTTACACAAATGATTGTGCTGTGTTGTTATACCAGATTGAAAAAAGCATTTTCTTGTAGCTGTGTTGACAATGGGCTCCTGAACAACGAGATTACATTCAATGAGAACACATGGAATGAAACACAGTTTTTAAACAAGGTTTGTCAAGAATATGGCATTACATCCATGACCTCGACTGGAACATTGAATTAAAATGATACTTGCTTTTTAAATAGATAACACAAATCCTTAATGTCCTAATATGGGCAAAAAAAAAGGAAAAACAATGTTTATCTGAGCAAGTAGTTCCATTTACCAAAATGTTTCACAGTATAAAAAGGCAAGAAGGCACCAGGCTAAAGTGTACTTTTGAACAAAACCATTCATGGTGGAAGATTTATGGCACTGACAGATGCAAAAACACTGAAATCCTCTCCCACAAGCTGTCATAATTGCATTTTCTTTACTACTTCTTAAAGCTTTTCTTAAAAGTGTTCTTGATGGCTTATTTACATTTCCTGTTGACTTCAGAAACTATAAATTCACTGTAACTTCTGTAATGTGATATTCTTGAGCAGATTATACAGCTTGAGGTCTGAACCCAAGATTCAGTTTCTAAAACAACCAATATAAAAAAATAAAATTCAGTTTTCAGTAAGTCAGTAGCAGAAGCATTACTTCAGTGTAGTAACATACTGCCAGAGGGAGGTAAAAAATTGCTATTAACATTTTATTCAACTTCTGCCTACAGATACTTATTACTTTTTATCACTGATAGCACTGCTTCCATCCTTCTTGTCACTCTTGCGCCTGTTTTCCTCAGGTAGAAACAAAGTTCTAAAATACATCTGGAGAATATACCTTTTCTCCAAATATCCCTTTTCTATGTATCTCTTCTTGACTGCTGTGTCTTGAAAAAGAATGAAAAGATTTGAGTTTTTGCTTTTCTGAAATTAATTTAGATCAAGCTGAGATGCCTTTGCACCACATATTGCTCTGCAGAGAAGTAGGGTAGCTGTGTCAGGTAATATTTCGTAAAATTAAACTCTGTTTTCAACAAAGACTACCACCAACTTGAGATCTCTGGGAGACTATTCGAATCTTTGCTCATTTGCTAAATGTATTCCTGATGGCTTAAGTAAAACTAGTTTTTACAAGCTGTATGCATGCATTTATTTTCTAAACTTTTCATACTGGTAGTCTATTTCCCCTCTTCCCTGAGAAGGGGAGATTTCCATGGAGAGGTGGACCAAATACTTTCTAAATCCAGATCAGAACCATTTGTGTGAGAGTCTAGGCTTTCCACTGGACAGAATGAAGAACTGCCCACAGTGGTGCTGAACTCTTGGTCCAAAAACAGCACAGACCCATAAGTCATGCTGTTGACAATTGGGTTTGGAAGTTCGTCTGAGATGTTGTGGCACAGCCACCAAAGAACCCAGCCACCAGCAACAGTTTACTTGTGCAAGTGCAGACTTTCAAAAGTGTGTCAGATTTTAATGGAGACTGTGTTTCCACATACAGGTATTTATGAATTGCTGCCTATTACAATGAAAGGGCCAATATGATTGTCTGCCTTAGGAATCTAGCTTGATTAGTTCTTATATACAACGAATAAGACCATAAAAAGCAATTGGACACAAGTAATTAAAAAAGGGAACCTGATCTATAGTGTGTGCTGGAATAATTTATAGAAATATAGGGAGATCTGAACATAGCAATATCTGCTGTAGGCCTAATGTGATTATTTGATTATGAAAATAGACAAAATATTAATAATTATGGCTAGGATAACTATGAATCTATTGTTCTTTTTAAGTTAGAAGCAGAATATTAATCAGTTTTCAGAAATTAGGAGAATCATCCCTGCATTGCAGGCTACCCACCTAGTAGTCTCAGTCTCATATGGCATGCTGATTTGCATAATTACTGTTAATGAAGAAGTCCCTGGTGCAATGAGTAGCTTTATGAATGGTTCAGTCTGAATGTTATAAAATTTTCTGGAAAAAGAATTTGGCTAATGATCTGCCTCAGAGCTAGAAGACAGATACATTCTAATCTGATTTGCATCTAAAAATGTTCAGTGATAAAAGAAAAGTCACTACTGCTTGAATTAACTTTTCAGACAAGGCCAAGTCCCATGGCAGAGCTCTTTGATAAAGAGTATTGAGACATAGTTTTATTGGTGTCCAAGCATGATAAATATGTAATTCTTGTTCTATGGACTGCAAATAAAAAGAAACACCACTTACCCAAGGCTCTCTGGGAAAAACCTCTGTGTATATAGATATAGATATAGATATAGATATAGATATAGATATAGATATAGATATAGATATAGATATAGATATAGATATAGATATAGATATAGATATAGATATAGATATAGATATATGCTTGTGTGACTGATAGGCTTAATTTAATTCAAAATAGTCAATACAAACTACTTAAATGATCCTGTTTTCTGAACTTCATTTGTTCACTTCATATATTTTGTGATGTGCATCAAAATAGTGAATATTGCCTATTTTAAAAAAGATACAATGAAACAACTGTTTGTTCTCTTCACAGTCTGCAAGAATTCCAGGGGTTTTAAAGATGATGGCACTCTTCTCAAGAAATGGTGCCTAACGATGTGTTGAATATTCTGACTGCTTTGGTGTAGGAAATATTTTATCACCATGCAGGCAGTGCCCTGAGTGGGAAGAGATAACTTTCTATTTTACTTTGACCTCCTAAACTGAAGCAGTTCAGAATGGGGGGGTTGTTGTAACAAAGGTGGCTATCAGAACCAAGCAGCAGCCATGACAGCCAAAGCTCCAAATTTGGAAGAAATGTTGCCGAATGTAGGAAAAGAAATGCGGGTGGCTAAAAACCTGTTCCTCGCAGTCACTGCCTGAACCATAGCTCATCAAGTGCCTTTTTTAATTTCAGTCAGTCCCACAGTCTAATACAACTATGAGAAGGGTTATAGCTTTTATTCTTGGCCTTAATTACAGCAATAAGTGATTCTGTCTAGGAGGTTCAGGAAGCATTTAAGGGTATATACTCTTCTTATTTCAAATCAATCTGTTTTAATGGCTTGCCAAGGCTAAAAAGAAGTAGGCTTGTTTTTTGTCACCAGTGGTTATATGTAGATCTGAGTGCTAGCATTTGGCAGAAGAAAGTAAAGAGAAAAAATATCCTACAGTGAAAGAGAAGTAAAATCTTCCTTCCACTGTGACCTTTCCTTCACCATTTTTCAAGATCTTTGAATGAAACTACAATTCTTCTTGTATTCTCTGCAGTAATCTGATGCTGAGCAGGATATGTTTGTCAGACAATCAGATTTTTTAAGCTCCATGCCTGTGTGTGTAGTTCAGAAGACTTTTATATTTGGGTGGATACAGACTTTGAAGACATGAAAGTTTGAGTGGAATCACATCTGTACTGGAAGGAACAGGAGTATGTTCTCTGTTCTTTTGCATGGAGCTTCTGTTTTGCACCTTAATTTCCTTGTTTGAAATTTAGTTGAAGCGATATTGAACCAGTATGTTCTATTTTTAAACTAAATGTTCTGCATATATAAAATATACCATGAGCTAAGCTAAAAACTAGTATCTGACTCTACTGGACTTAGAATATATTCATCTTGATTAATGCATCACTGTTTTTCAAACATTTGATCTTGATTTTGTGGATAATGCCACCATTTTCTCCCACATTAGAAAGTACTTGGGATACGTCACCCTCATGAAAGTGTAATCTGAACTGAATTTAGCAGTCAGCTTCTGAGGCAAAAGGCCCACTACTTGCGGTTGGATTTGTAGGCAGCAACTTCAAATGATCTCATCTGAGTTATTCTTGTATATGATTCCACATGAGTAGAACAAAAACTCACCAGCTAGACAGTCGGAATAATTTTGTCTCACATAAGCCTCCCTGTGAACTTTGATTTCAACTGAGGGGAGAATGAACACATTTAATGCACGTACTGCTTCATAGAAATTACTTGGAAAATTACAAGTGTTTTTAAAATTCACCAGAATCTAAATAATTTAACCATCAGTTTAATCATACAACACTCTGAGTACGTAAAAAGTGAAGTAATTTTGATGGAATATGGCAAAATTCTGTGCTACAATGAAGCACATGCAGGAAACATCCAAATATTTGATGACTAGTCACACAATGAAAAAAGAAAACAGATGTAAAGAACACAGATACATAGATTTCTAAAATCAAGATTGTTTCTTTTCAAAGGAAAGAGTGGTTCTCTCTAACAAAGCCATGCACTGATAGGAGACTTTGTTACCTATTCCAATGCCCATGAGTATAAAGATGATTTCAGATTCTTCCTGATAGGAATTAATATATACACATAGTTTCAAGTGCAAAACAATACAATCATTTGCTAGGTTAGTGTATAAAATAACAGCAGGTTATGTAACAGAATCGGTTCAATAGCACATTCAGTGAAACAAAATGGATAATACAGATTATATAATCTCTGTAACAAAACCAAATTTATATATGTTAACTGGAAATTTTAATATGATCTTACCTCTCACTACGTAGAATCATAGGATGTGTTGACTTGGAAGGGACCCATCAGGATAACAGAGTCAGCTCCTGGCCCTGCACAGGACAGCCCCAAGAAACACTCCATGTGTCTGAGAGCGTTGTCCAAATGTTTCCTTGAGCTCTGTCAGGCTTGGTGTTATGGCCAGTTCCCTGCAGATCCTGTTCTGGTGCCCAGGCATCCTGTTGATGAAAAACTCTTTCCTAATATCTGACCTAAACCTTCTCTGACTCAGCTTCATGCTGTTTCCTTGAATGCTATAAATGGTCGAAAGACTGAAGAGATTGGTGTCTGCTCCTCTGCCTCTTGTGAGGACATTGAAGACTGCAATGTGGTAAATAAAAATTAATGTGATTTATTGGCTACTTATCACCCCATCTGGTTTTTTCACCTTTGCCAATGGGAAGTCCTGGATAATACCTAATCTTCTTATCAACACATAAAACCATAGCATCAGTTAGATTGGAAAAGACCATTAGGATCATCAAATTCTGTTGTTGATCTACCTCTGCCAAATCTCCCACCAGAGCATATCCCTAAGCCCCTTTTCTGCATGTCTTTTAGATACTTCCAGGGATCGTGACTCATCCACTTTCCTTGACAGGCCATTTCAGAACTTGGCAAACGTTTTAGTGAAGAAATTTTTTCCTTGTATCCAATGTAAACCTTCCCTAGCTCAACTTGATGCCATTTCCTCTTGTGTTGTTATGTGTAACGTGGGTGCACCAGCCACTCCCTGCCTGGCTACACCCTCCTTTCATGTAGCTGCAGAGAGTGATAAGGTCAGCTCTGACCCTCATTTTTTCCAGGCTAAATAGCCCAAGCTCCCTCAGCTTCTTTTCATTAGTCTTATGCTCCAGACCCTTTCCAGCTCTGTTACTCTTTTCTGGACATGCTCCAAGGCCCTCAATGTACCCCTTGTAGTGTGGGGCCCAGAATTAAATAAAGGATTCAAGGTGTGTCCTCCACAGTGATGAGTGCAGTGGGACAACCATCTCCCGGGTCCTTCTGGCCACACTATTTCTGGTACAGGCCAGGATGCCATTGGCCTTCTTGGCCACCTGGGCAACTAATGGCTCATGTTCAGGTGCTGTCCACCAGCATCCTGAGGTCCTTTTCCACTGGGCAGATTTCCAGACACTTTTCCCCAAGCCTGTAGCACTGCATGGGGTTGTTGTGACCCAAGGACAGGACTTGGCACTTTGCCTTATTGAACATCATGGAACTGACCTCAGTGGATCAATCTGGTTTGTTTAGATCCCTATTCATATATCAGTGACTCCTGCCCAGTTTGATGTTGTCGGCAGATTGACTGAGGGTGCATTGGATTCCCTTGTTCAGATCAATGATAGTTATTAAATGGGGCTGACAACAGACATTCTAGAAAAAAACCTTATGAATGACTTCAGGAACTTGCACATCATGCTACTTATAATTATGTCATGCTACTTCTTACATTTATTAAAGGAAATAGAACACTTCAGCCTTCTAGAAGATTTGTGTTTAAATGGTTGAGGTACACAAGATGTATTTTAACCTTGTAGATGATCAGCTGGTGCATTACAGAAATTCACAGTTGTTGATGAACTTCTTGTACACTCTATTAAGGCAGAAATGAGAGACATATGGTGAAAAAATCCAAGAGAGCATAAGCTTTGGAGAAAGCTTTCTCATATTGTTCCAATGGTTTCAGAGTTAAAAAAAAAAAAAAGGGACAGGGAGAAATTCAGTTTTCTGAACTGAACTTTTTCAGTTCTTTTCAAAACTGAAGTTTTTCAGTTCTTCTTGAAAAATTCAGTGAAAACTGTTGCTTCTGTGTTTCATAGATATAGAACAGCATGCTAAACATAGGAGTCCTCTCCTGATTCTAATTATTCATGAGTTCAACAGTGACAACTGAGTCTTCTTTTGTGTGTGTATGTATTAGAGCAATGAAAAGCAAAAGGTTTTGCAAACCTCTGGTGTGGCTGATGGTTTTTATCAGAAATCTTCACTACAGACTATTATTGTCTTTTGCCTGTATTTCTGTTACTTCTGACCTTTAAACATCTTCTGAATGCAGTTAAATTATACTTCAGGTAGCTGATATGTAAATAGTAGAAAGATCAATCTTACTCTCCAATGTGAAAATCATTACCCCTCATTACCTCGTCTAGTTTTTGTTTGCTTAACTGTCATGAGAGATGGGAAAAAAATCTGCTGGAAGAGTCTTACTAAAGCCCAAAACAAATAAGAAAATTATTTTTCAATGTCCTCTGCTATCTAAACTGCTGTTTCCCCTCTGATTTATGAACCAACTTTCTGGTACAGTAGCTCTAATCTGTTGAATATATGTGAATTAAAATTTCCCAGGTTCCAGTGTTAAGGAAACTTCCATATCTGACCATTCAGGAGCACTCTGACAGTCACACTTCCACTACCAGAGACTTCAAATGCTAAGACTGAAGCCCTGAAAAAGGCACCCCCACACACCCCACTCACAAATGTTCAGACAAGGTTATCTTACCAGCCTGACACCAGGTTTCCCTTAGAAGAGCTTCAGATGTCTTGTTCCATAAAGCGATTTATTCAGGGTGTAGTAACACAGAAACAGCTCGAGCTGGTTCCTCCAAGGAAGGACTCTCAACAAAGGAACCCCTGGGTTTTTTTACCCTCACAGTCCAAGGGCAAAACCATAGCAGTTCCTCCTGAGCCATCAGCTCCTGCTGTGTCTCAGTGTCTGGTCCCCTGGCTGGTTTTACAGGTCCCAGTGGCCCTTGTTGGGCCAAGGGCTGGCAGTTCCTGGCCTCTTGCCTCGGGCTCCCACTCAGAACTGAACCTGCAGCTCCCAGCACAGGTGCACGTGAGCTGCCTACACTAAATGTGTTCTTCAATATTAGCTGGAGGTGATAGGGAAACTCAGTTAATTGTACTGGTATTATTGAGTAAAACTTGAGCTGGGACAATGTTTTTTCCTTTTCTGTATATCTTCAAACAGATACACTGTATTTTTTTAAATTTTATTTTATTTTATTTATTTTATTATTTTATTATTTTATTTATTTTATTATTTATTTTATTTATTTTATTATTTTTTTGCATTT
>VYXF01006545.1:51047-97696 GCA_013397295.1 Polioptila caerulea | reverse complement strand
GAATTGTTTTGTCTGTCTACTCTGTGAAGAGAACTTAGTAGCACTTAATATGAAACCTAAAACTACCCACCAAAACAGCACAGAATGTAAAAAGTATAAAAACTAAAACTTAAAGCATCAGCTGAAGGTTCCCTTTTATGTCTGTTCCTTGTGCTCAGAATGAAGAAAATTTTGTGCTCCCCTCTATATGCAAAGGATGGTACCCTGTCGTCCACAGACTCTTCATTTTGCCATTCCCACCTTTCTATTCTCAAATCGGATGACTGAGCATAGCCTGTATCTGGGGCATTGCTACGCTGATGTTCCAAGGTACAGCTGGCGAAGGCAATTATTTGAAACATTGTATTCTCATAGGAAATCTATGCCAGTTTAGAGCAAGATGCAGACAGCTCTTAACAGGTGCACATTAGGTTTTGACATGCTTCTTCAGCACATGGTGAAATTAGAATTACTAGAGGGGAAAACAAATTCATCCTATACCTACTAACTTCTACCCTTGGTAATTTACAGTTTGACTTTTTTCCTCCAATTCCCATGTACCAAGAGACACAGCATCACTTCCTTTCTGTTCAATAGAAGTACTTCTCCCTCTGAGATAATGAGTGCTTTAACCACACTTTTTGGTCTCTCCTTTTTCTCATTCTCGTCCCTCAGGAGAGATAGAAACCAGTTAGTTTAAGCCAGGTGACAGGCTGAGTTGCTTAACTTATGCAGAGGAGTGCATTTCTCTTGAGTTTCTGAAACAATTTTTAATCTTTGAATGGTTTCAGTAACAGTAGGTAAGAGGAAGAAAAACAGTCTGTGTTTAATTTTTACATTTTTGGATTTAACATTTAATTCTATTTTCATAAGACATTGAAAAAATGATCTTGAAATCAAGAGTTTTTTCTATCTGTACTGAATTTTGGTGAGTATGTGCTTCAAATAATGATATAGAGATGGAGAAAGAGGGAGAGGGATAAGAGGGTTTTAGAGTTAATTCAGAATAGCTTTGCTTTTGGGAGAAATTTAAGTAAATCTCTGTGTGTGTTACTCTACAGCTTGGTCTGCATAAGAAAGATGGAAACATTGGGACTGGTGACTAACTCAAAATCACAGCAGGCTCTTCAGAGGGCTTGTCCTGCGACATAGATCGGCAAAATCTCAGATAAATTCTTCCATTGCAAGACCTTTCCTTCTCTTCCTTCTTGCTGTATTGGCTCTGATCTTTCTCTTTTCTGTTTCTGCCACAGTCCTATCGTAGAAGTGCAAAGCAGCAACCCTCAGCTGCAGCTCTGCAGAGAAGTGCTGCAGTGCTGCTGGAGGAGTGCCAGCTGAAGGCCAGGTAAGCAGAAAGGGGCAGCCATCCAAAAATGTTTTGCTAATTTAGAGTTGTATCTGAATTTTCCAAGCTTTATCTCTCAGCCTTTCCTGTCCCCAGAGGTCTGGCAAGCAGCTCTAACTAGGCCCTCCCCTCTGTACTCAACATATTCCCACTTTGAAAATCTTGCTGAAAAGGAAAAACTTGCATGTAATAAAATGTTTGGGAAAACGATTGCTGTTAAACACCTTGGAGGCAGAAATTAATTCTGCCACCATACAGAATAACATCACCTGCTGTACTGCTTCTGAAATCATTGAGCTATTTTTGCTGCATAGAGGGAGCAATGAAAAGTAATATAAAGCATAGCAGACACTGATTAGTAAATTGATGTCTCAGCACCACTGAGCCTAGATCAATACCTAAATCCACAGATAGACCAGCTGCTTTAAGAGTGCTTAAAAAATAGAGAATATAGTGCAAAAAATTTCAGAATTGGTGGCGTGAAAGGAGGTCCTTCTGCTACTTTGTGCCAGACACATTTGAAATTAACTAGGGTAGTGCATAGTTTCCACCAAGGGAACTGAAGAATTACTGCTGATACTGAGTTTTTTTTTTTTAAAAAAAAAAAAAAACACTGTTCCATGCTTTGCCATCCAAAAAGTTTAGTTGAGAGAAGGGATTTCTTTTTATTACTAAACTGAAAGACTTAATGTTCATAACAGGCTGGTAAAAAGCTGCTCTCAATTTAAGAGGTTGTAATTTTCTGTCTTCCCTTATTTCAGCATTTTTATCTGTATTTGTTTGGGTTTTTTTTGCATAACAAATTTTAAGAAATGGAGCTCAGGGTCAGCAAGATACAAGGCAGTGCAACGGGATAGCTTGATGTAGGTTCCGTAAATGTTTTTTTAATTTTTCTTCTAGTGACCTTCTTGCCTAAAAAATACAGAAGAGAACAATTGATGATTTCATGGGTGAGATGACAAAAGAAAGATGCAAAAGTGTTGTACCATTGCTCCTTGGTGGATGCAATTTAAAAGTGGGACTGCTGGCAAAAAGTTGATTGAGGTAGTCTTACCCCTTTCTCCCAGAGCAACCTTGTTTCCCTTCCTACTAGAAAGGCTTGAATGTGCCAGCATTCTTGTTGTGGCCCAATTAGAAATAAACAGACAATTCTATTGACTGCAAACTTGAAGGTTTGAGTAGTGCTATGAATTGGCAATTGAAGGCTGAAGTCTTGTGACGAATAGGATGGTCTGACTGTTGCATTTGGTTGCCCTGCCTAGGAAACTCTTTGCCAGGCTGAAATTGTGCTATGTTGTGCTCTGTAAATGAGGGCAAACAGATAACTGCTATCCTGTCTGATGGCACATTTTCATGACAAGCCTCCTCAATACAACTGTACTGCAAGAGGTAAAGCATATTGCAAAACAGCAAGCTGAATATAACTGTCAGCTGCAGAGAGTGCAGCGTGAGAGAAACTTTCAACCAACTAAAGAAGCTGAATATTACCAACACTAAGCAGAAAGCTCCTCAGGACTCAAATCAAACCTGATAGCACAAGCTTTCACATGAAAACAACATCAAAGAGAGCCTTTATTGGATATTACCTCATGAGTTACATTTGCTTAAAAAGTTTTTTTTTGTGGATCTTTTCTCTAGCAGAATTACTGGTTTCAAACCAATGGCTGCAGTTGCATCTCTTCCCAGACTACTACATTTCTTGGATACTGATATTAGAAAGACTGTACCATCTTCAAGGTAAAGTTGCATGAATTTTTTGAACTCATCAGATTGAAATTCATAAGAAAATAAGCAATTTTTAGCATGAATAAATTATGGAATACAGTTCAAAGGATTTATAAGAATTACAATTGACCTTTTGAAGAATTATTGTGCTATAAAAAGCATGATAACCAGCAATATGAATAAGAAAGTGAAAATATTCAGTCTTCTAGAATTAGGACAATGAGTTTTCCCTTCAAAGGCTATTTGATTCTAGTATGAAAGTATTATACTGGAAGAAGCAGCTGTCTATTTAAAATAACAGCTTGCTAGTGACATTGGCTAAAGCTCTTGTTGACAATAAGAAGGTCTGACTGCTGTATATTAGTCCCAGTAAACCAGCAGGTTTCACTTGTATGAAGGAAACTCATCAGAAGAGAAGATATGGTTTAATTACCTACAGGTAGAGCTGCACATTTTTAATCAGTGGCTATTTATAACAGTACTATGGTGAGTGAAGATTAAAGTCCTTAGGCTTGAATTTCTACTTCTGCAGATTAGGAATTAGATCAGTCTGCTGTAATTAAAACAATCCACCAAAGAATTCAATTTTTATAAAAAGGACTAAGCTTTTTTTTTTCCTCCATTATGTCTCTCTCAGAAGGAAAATGTTGCTATTCATGGCTCCAGAGGATTGAGTTTACCTTGCCAAATATGGGATAGCTGCCCATAGTCCTCTACAACAGTGGTGCTTGCTGTACGACACGTCTTGCTGATGGGGAATGACATATACAGTGATAATACATCACATACTAAAAGATACCTGAAATAGGCAAGGCATGCATCACACCATGGAACTGCACAATTCTTTTTGTTGTACGTAAAGGAAGATGAATTAGACAGTATTTTAAATTCCCAAAGTAAGGGGAGATATATTACTTTTGAACTGTTTGTCACAGACTTGCATTGGCTATACAACTCCTTCCAGTATTTTATTCAATCACTCAGCTGAAATAATCTCATTTTTACTTCCCATTTTTACTTTCCCTAGTTCACTCGTCATTCTCCCACAACCCTTCCACTCTCCAGCAGTCCTGAGAAGTCTTTTTTTTTTGTCTTGTCCATTCCTGCAGTGATAGAGAAAACATTTGCTTTTTTCCTTCTTATGCAACTCCTGCCTTGCATCATATTTTTTATCATAATATCCTCACTTATTTTCTTGGTGTTGGTATTCCTTGAAATCAGATTCTGAGGATGATGAGCAGAAAAGAGGAGAACTTTATATTTTAGGCAGATGGATATCAGAGTGAGGGAGACCAGGCAGATGATGTTTCATTTTACACTCATACAATTAATATTGTTCCAATTGTAATACTGGTCTTAAGAATTCTGCCAATTGTTGATATTTCCTTAAAGTGAAAATAGAACAAATTTTCTAATCTGTGGTGAGTGTTGGTGTAAGGGGCAAAAACCCACTTTTGGAATAAATCACAAGAATTTTGTTGTGTGGGGCACTGTCTGTTGAAGCTACAACTGTGATATAAGACTGAAAATCAAGTTTTATTGACAGTTAAAGCTGGGGTGCATCTGTGTACCAGCGCTCTGCCTGTATCCCTGCTTGTGCAGTCAGTCCTCACTTCCTTTGTGTCATTTTCACACCAGGCTGGTTGAAGATAGAGAGGCCAACAAGAGGCAAAGGAGTTTTTCATACACACCTTCAGAGCAGAGGAATAGAAATCATGGTAAAGGAGCTTGTGGAGAGTCCTGAATCACTTCCTACCCTGGGGAAGCCCCACTGTGCTCAGGCTCTCTGTCAGGCACTTTTCTTATGCATTGATCAGTCATGTCAGTGACAATATATTGCACAGTCTACAGCAGGGACATCCCCAGGCTGCTTGCACCATGGAAGAAGGTTGTGAACAAATCATATGCAGATTTTAAATACTCAGTCAAAACTGTCCCTGCTTAGGCAGACAGGGTCCCATAAGACAGTTTTCTATATGCAACTGGAGATGGTCTATAGTAAATGGAGTAATTGCATAGGGCAATAGGTGAGCTGGGTTGTAAAAATGATGCAGAATCATGGTTTGGCACATCCTGTTTAATTCTGCTGGAGATGCCACAGAGACGCTTGCAGTGGAACCTCCTGTCAACATCTGGACAGCAAATGGCCCATGTATTTGGGAGCTTCAGTTTACCATGTAAATACTATCCTATTCAAAAGACCTTAAGAAATCAATCTTTTCTATAAAGGTTTTATCTGTATGTGTCTGTCCAGGACAGGAGAGGCACAATAAAGCCCAGCCTAACTCTGTACCTTTGGAAAAATCAGCATAAAACATGATACGAGAAGAATATTATGATCTTTTTTTTACCATTGAGGTAGTTTTATTTGGTTGCAAAATGATGATCTCCAAAGATGAAGAGTGGTCCAGATGTTAAGATTTTACACAGAAGCAATTGGCAGTTGCCTTCTTTACCAAAGTTATCTTTGTGATCTTGAGCACATTCTTCTCTTTCATGGGTAATGGGGCTGGATAAGTATCATCAATTGAGAAGTATCTCTGCAGGGAGAAGATTAATAGTACTTGAGGAATCTAATCTCTCAGACAAAAGCAAAATGAAGTCTTGTGACTAGAAGTTCAAATTAGAAATAAATGATGGAATTATTGGAAAGTTTTTGGACTGTCTCAAATGATATATGTGATTAACCAACAAAAAATGTGTATTATTTTTCCAGAGAAAAAGGGAAGGAATACATTCTACTCTTATAACAACCCAAACTACCACTTATTTAAGTATTTTAGTGAAAGGCTTCTTTGATACTGGATTTTTCTAAAGCCCATATTGTATCCAGCAGAAACCATCCACCGCTTTAAGCATAGTTTTGTTAAAAATCAATTTGAAATGACGCAATGAAGTCAATTTTGCTGAAAGGCGCAAAAGGCAATTTAGATCCTTTTTTCTATGTATATACTTCTGCTCAACAGTTCTGGTTAGGCCTAGGTATTACTTAAACCCAACTGCTTCCCCACTGGCACTCTGTGGAGTATTACTTCAGATGTATTCTTATGCAAATTCTACATTTTGTAAGTTAGAAAGGAGAACTTTTGAGAATGGATTTTCATAACAGACAGGAGTGTGCATCTGTGCTTTTAAAAGAGGTAGCATAAACTACTAGTCTTATTCAATTTAAATAAAAAAACATACATTCCTTGCTTATTCCAGTGTAGACACAGTAATTCAAAACAGGTGGCTTAGAATGTGAGGTATATGGACAGAAACAGTATCATTACTATATAAATGTAGATTTGGGCCATTTCACAAAATACATGGCCTGGCTTTTGTAGTCATAGGAAAAATAAATACACATGTAAGTGTTTGCCATTATTAATAAATACTTCACTTCCTGTTAATTCTAATTTTCATACAGCAAAATATATGAAGAATAAAAATAGAGGTGGAATGCAAACAATGCATTCTGTGTTGAGGCTAAGCAATTAATTTGATACATAAATTAAAGGAGGAGAAAGGAATGAGTTTTGCATGTTGAATATTTTCAGTTTAAATAATTTTAAACTGAAAATTAATTTTTTAATAAATTTTGCAGGAAGTTCATGCAGATCTTGGTTAGTGGGTTGCATGCACGGAATTCTTCTGACATCCAGAAGATGTTAGCCTGGAGTTTCTAATTCAAACAGAAAAAATACCCATAAAGGGTCACATTCTGGATATATATGCTCAAATAAGNTATATATATATATATATGTATAAGGGAGGAGAAGCCCATCTAAGGCCACTGTAGTGTCAGGTGCCTGGGAGGAAGACAACAGCATGGTTGAAAAAATAAGCCACACAAATAATCAATGTATAGCTTATTGATTTATTTCCAATTTCTAATCATGAAAATTTTAGAACATTTAATATTGGACTACCTTTCCTTAGCTTTAAATTTACTCAAGGGGAAGGAACTCTTTTAAATAAATATTTTTCTGCATTATCTCTGTCTTACATTTTGATGCTCTGCAGCTTACTCTTCCATGGCCCCATAGATTTCATATGCTGTGGTACAGTGCTGGTGTGTGGAGGGTCAAGTCGTCAGAGGCTGGGCTGAAATTTTGCGGATATACAAAGGAAAGGAGATGCAGAGAAAAGGACTAACAGACTGTGAACTGATATATTCTATAGCAAACTGGCTTTACTGAGAGGGCTTCAGTCCAAGTACAATAATGAGTTGGCGTTTGGGTTTTCATTTATGCAAAATCAACTGTCATCATTCCAGAAGGCTAAAGGTGTCCTTAAGGGACTACAAATGTAATTTAAGTCCAATTAAAAACATTTGAGCACGCAGGATATTTTAAAAATTATATCTGTATAATTGGAGAATCCAGCCCTTGATATGTAACTGTTAATTTAAGCCACAATTTCTCTGGACAATGTGTTTCTGCACCTCACCACCCTCACCCGAAAATAGCTTCCTCCTAATACCTGATCTAAACCTCTAAAACTCTCTTTGTGTGATGCCATTTCTTCTTATCCTAGCACTGCATGCCCTTGTAAAAAATCTCTCTCCATGTTTCTTGATGGCTCCTTTTTAGAATTGGAAGGCAACGGTTGGGTCACTCTAAAGCCTTCCCTTCTCCAGATTTAACAATCTCAATTCTCTCAGTCATTCCTCATATAAGGAGTGCTTCATTCCTCTGATTGACTTGGTGGCCACCCTAGCGGATTCACTCCCACAGGTCCATGTCCTTCCTGTGCTGGTTCCCCAGAGCTGGGTGCAGGGTCCCAGATGAGGCCTCACCAGAGCAGAGCAGAGGGGCAGAATCCCCTCGCTCCCTGCCCACGCTGCTCTGGATGCAGGTGAGGATACAACTGGCAGTCTGTTGGCCACTACCTTCTGGATGAGATAGTGCAGCTGGTTACTTATCCCCCTGACAGTCCTCTCAGCAAATCCACCCCTATTCAATTGTCTTAGGTGAACTAGGTGACTCAAAAAAAGAAAAAAATTGTATATTCCATATTTCCTCTACATCAATCCCCAAAACCTGTCCCACTTTCCACAAATTTTCTAGTGCAGTGTGGGCAGCAGGGCAAGAGAGGGGATTCTGCCCCTCTGCTCTGCTCTGGTGAGGCCCCACCTGGAACCCTGCACCCAGCTCCGGGGAACCAGCACAGGAAGGACATGGACCTGTGGGAGTGAGTCCAGAGGAGGGATATCAAGGTGATCAGAGGGATGGAGCACCTCTCCTATGAGGAATGACTCATCTCTTATTGGTGAAAGGGCAGTGGTTAAAACTAAGGAGAAGTAATTAATTTTGGAGTTTCTAACCTGTTTTTTGTGAAACAAGACATAAATTTAGAGAGAAGGAAGTTGTGGAGGACCATGACAAAGTCCTGATAAATGACATCTGCTGCCCTTCCCTTGCCTACTTATGGAATCACTCCATCATAGAAGGCCTGCACAGTGGTCAGGCAGGACTTGTCCTTGGTTAAGCCATGCTGGCTGTCCCAAATCACATCCCTGTCCTCCATGTGCCTTAGCACAGCTTCCAGTGGGCTCTGTTCCATGATCCTCCCAGGCACAGAGGTGATGCTCACAGGTCAGTTGTTCCAGGGGTCCTCCTTTCTACCCTTTTTTAGGATGGGTTCAGTGTTTTCCCTTTTCCAGTCACCTGGGACTTCATCTGACAGCCACAACTTTTCAAATGTCATGTATTTGTACAATTGCTATCATAATCAAAAATTTAATTGTTTCAAATTCCAACAAAATTCAGTATAAATGACAATATATTCAACATGTATATTAGAAAGTGCATTGTTAAGCCTTTAGTATCAAAGCAGTATATTTTTCTCTTAGGATTTAGAAATGTGGAGATATTTCTATACTCCATTCTTAATAAAAGTATGATTTAAAAAATAACTTTCAATAAATAATTTTTCATTGACATTTGAGCAACTTGAAACAATATATTTTATTTTTTAAAAATCCCACTACAAATAAAGCATCATTTCATTGTGGAAAACAAAGCTGTCACCTCAAAGAAACCCAAGAATAGCATAAAAACTAATGTCAATTAGATATAAATCAATCTTATAAATTCAAAAGGAGTTTGTCAAATGTTTCAACTAGTTTGCACAGAGTTTCATGTGGAGTTTAGCAGCATCATCACGGCTCCTTGGGCAGGAAATTCTGACCATGGTCTCACCTAGATCAAAAGTGTTTTTCAGATTATCAATTTTTACCACAAATTACTTTATATAAGGGTGCCAGGCAATCAGCTTCCTTGTCCTCTGTAGCACGTGCATGTTTGTAAACACATCCATCCATCACCTTATCTGAAGGTGAGATTAATAAAAGTTTAAGGTATTTACTTAGTGGTAGTGCCTCATGAAGTATTACTTACAACATAAAGTCTGTATTTGGGACTTTTAATTCTAGAATAAAAGGTTAGTAATTCTAGTTTCCTTAAGAATAGTAATAGCCAGCCTTTTAATTTTAAACTGAAATTAAATGAAACATGAAGTGGTCTCTCCCTTTCTTCCCAACATCTCATACATTAAGTTCAGTAGATAGAAGAAACAGGAAGAAAAATAATTTAGAATGAATAAAAAAATGAGTTTTTTCTTCCCCAAGAATTTCAGCAATCATGCAAAGATTGACTTCAGCTTATTAAAATGCATTGCCACAGACTCAGCAGGCTGCATCTTATTTTTGTCTCATTCACTCTTCAAAGCATGCTTTGTGGTGTTTGCTGTTTTGGGATGAGCTGTTATATGCAGGTCTGTGGTGCTAAACCCTATAAGCAGCCTCTGATGGATTACAGTTTGCAAACAATTTCCTCCACCTAAAGTCCATTTGGCCTGACTAAAGATAAGCCATCAGTATCTCAGGGTATATTTACTCCCAAGATATGTTGCTATTTAATTACATCTTTTAAATTTCTTTCATATGTGAAATATGAGCTTTCTGATATTAAAAATGGGAGAGAGGAGAGGGAGAGAAAACATTTTTCTGCAATTACAGGGCATAAACCCTGTCAGAGTAAAGACACAGACACCTAATTATATCACTTTTCTTTCTTTTGTGCAGTCTTTTTCTGTCTTGCTGATAGCTATCAAATATCATGGCCATATTTTTTCTACCTGCATAGTATTCAAGTAAGATCTGTGTCCCAGAAGAAAGGTTTAAATAATTCAGGAGGCACATCATGTTGAGCAAGGGATCACAAGTGGGATAAGTTTGTCAATGTATGTAAAATAAAGCCAAAGTATTGGTCTTGGTGGATAGATGAAGGTCAGCTACACAACATCTGATGCCAAACCTACTGTGTGCTGGCAGCTGGGGACAAGGTGTGTGTTTAGGGGACTTTGAGCCCAGATGTGAGATGTACGTATGAAAGAAATCCTTAAATGCTAGTTTGAACATTCATTTTTTTGAACTTCATTCTCCTCAGCCTGCAAAACTCTTCCTTCAATAGCAATGTGAATGATTTTTAAAACTCAGTGGCCTTTATTTCAGGCTAATTAGGGTGGGAATGTGTGCATTCAATACTCTTGAAGCAGTTGTTGAGAAAACATATATGTATGGGTAAAAAGACTGGGAGAAGAGGTATTCCACTTGAATAAGAAACTGGATATACCATCCTTTGCATTACACTGTTTAATGACTTGTGTTTATGAATGGAAGAGTGTACCTAGGAAGTGGATTTTTCTTCCAGGAGAATAACAACCTTCAGACAATTTTTTTGGCTTTCTAAAATCTGTTTTTAAAGGGAAATAGAAATTCTGGACATAGAAATTTAAACTGTAAAGAACAAATTGCAATTTTGCAGACTTTTTGTCCATTCCATCTTCTGTAATTTCACATAAGTTTACAGTTAAATTACAGCTTAAGCTGCAGCAGGAATCTGTAGCAAGATTTTCTGAAATATTGCATAGGCTTAAATGACTATTTACTTGTTGCTTCGAGAAAGGTACATCTGTCCAGATATGCATATGCATTATGTTGAGGTATGAATTCATTTAAATGCTCATAACATGCTTCTTTTTATTAGTGGTTTGTACTTTAGCTTCTTATCAATTGTTTCCTCTTTCCTGAAGATGACTGGAAAATAGATTTACCAGAGATCCAGGCCCTGAGATCTGCAAGCCTCAGTGTTGTAAAACAGCTTTCCAGGGTCCCATTGGATGTGATAATTTCTGGGGGTCTGGCCTACAAAGGCACTAAATGAGGCACCTCCTTCACTGCTAGGAGGCTGTGCTTTGTGGTGAAGATCTGTACCAGCCACCCTCGCAGGACTGGCAGTTCCCAGACCATCCTACAACTCTGTGAGTGCCTTTTCCCAGCACGCATGTTGCACCTTGGAGCATGCTGACAGCATGAAGCATGCCAGGCAGCGATGCACATACACTTCCTTTGCAAGCTGGAAACTTCTATAAAACATAGTTAACCTATTTTATCATTTGTCTTCAGTGGTTCACAATTCCACTGTACTTAATGTCAGTTGTTCCTACATTGTAAATAAGACAGACAAGTACAAGTGGAGAAAATATCTACGGATAAAAAAGTCTTGGTTTTAGAGAGATTCATCCACCTGTCCAAGACACAAACCTGTCCCTGATACTGCTTTCAGACTGATGGCTTTTATTTGTGGTGGACATGTCCTGAATCCTACAGAAGCAACTGATCTCAGTACCCAACCATCTAAACCTGGATTTCTTTCCTACCTATATATAATCAACTTCACAGTGCCTCACACATCTTGTACAAAATTTACTTATGTGCAGTATTAGCTGCAGACACATGTAGTGATTGCAGCAAGTATTTAGAAACCTAAACTGCCCTGGTCACAGAATGGAAAATTTATCATAATATAAGCCTTGGAACATGCCAGATTTGATATTTTCAGAAAGACTTCTAAGTTCTGAGAAAGTTCATAGATTCAGTGGATTTTTTCCCTGCCACTCAGCTGCTTAGACCCTGAATTGCTGGCTCTTTTTGACCTATTCTTTTAGATCTTTTCCTCTTGTCCTGTCATTCTTTGACATTCATAAAAAGGGAACTCTATGTCTAAACCAGTGATTATACATTAAAAAGGAATCATGGCCTGTCAAAAAAATGACATTCTCTTTTCCTTAGCCTGTTTTATATTGTGTAAGGGGGTTTTTCAGCCCTATTTCACATATTAGTTTCTTTACTATATTGAATGATATTTTGCATTTAGTGGTTTTTAATTGAAGATCATATAGCATTTTGGAAGCATATAGAAATTCATAATACCTGTTATGTAACATCTGAGACAAATGGGCTGGAAATAATTTAAGCCAAGAGGAGGGGCAAATTGCCAAGGATTTTGTACAGTAGCAGAAGGGACTTGATTGAAGGGTATTCAGAAAGGCATGAGTTATTTTTGACAAAAGAATTTGGGCAGCTGGTTTGAAGCATCCAGGTTTTGAGTAATGAAGGTGTTATCCTGGCACCGTCCTTTCCTGTCCCCTCCCTTGAGTCCCTCATGTGCACCTTCACCTCTCAAAGATCCTTCCTGACCTTTCCGAGCTCCCCTGGAACTCCTGGACTGTTGACACGAGGCAAGAAAGTCAAGCAACCCCCCTGCATTTTGAACAATGGTGTCAGTCCAAGCCAGGTATTTCATCGTCCTTTATGAATTAAGAAAGAAAAAAACAAAAGAAAAAGAAAGTGCTTTTTCCTTCCTCTCTCTCTGTGTGAAAACTTAATTTTTGACTATGCATCAACAATAGCTTCGTCAGCCTGTTAGCACTGTTTTAAGTGATTAGTTACTAACTAAGCACAGGAGACATTCTGGCATTGGGCTGCACCATGTGTGTAAAAGATGACTCAATGCCATACATAGATGTTTTTCCTATAGAAAAGTGGACCCTGCAAGAGGAAATGGGTATGCACCACAGGTGTTGGCTGGTTGATGAATGTTCAGGTGTATTCATGGATTTTAAGAGTGTGAAGAAGAGGTCAGGACAGTCTCCTAATTGCACAGCTGAAAGTAATGGTGAATCAGCTTGGTTACTGTCAATTGCTTGTGACTGTAAATGCAGTTAGGGCCCTTGAGATCTCATCCTGGGTTTTGCCTCCTTTTTAAGATCCAGTTAAAATTTTTAGAGAGATGCCTCTGCTTGAGTTAAGGTGCAAATGAGACCATATGCCAAAGTCAATAGTATGCATTTTATTTGACAGTAAAAGTGAGAAAGAGAGAGAGGAGGAGAGAGAGAGGGAGAGAGAAAAAGAGAAGGAAATAGAAAAAGAGGTGAGGGAGGGAGAGAAATAGTGACAGAGACAGATTAGGTAGAAAATATCACCACTATGTGGATCCTGATGGCATCCCATTGATCCTCTCCATCTGGTCTTCTTGGTGGTAAGGGTTCCACAAAACAGAGGGTTCAATGGATTAATATACATTTGGGCCAGGTGGGAATGCCCAGGCACCTTCCCTGGCTAGGGAAGTTTGACTCAGTCTTTTGCAAAAACTCTATATCTGTTGCATCACTTTGCATCACATGCAGTTGCCTGGGACAAGGCCTCAGGAAAGAGACTTGGGGGGTCTTTGATGGATTATGGCACCTCCTCAGCTGCCCCTCATGTGACTGTCCCATGGATGTGGCCTTCCTGATAATGGGAGGGTTTACAACTGAGTCAGTCTTTGTAAGGGAGGATGGATGTCCACTGTCTCTGACCAGGTGCTAAGCCACACACCCAAAACCTCCTCCTTCCCCCATCTTGGTTGGGAGAGTGTGTGCAAACATGGCTTCAGCAGATGAGCCTGTGGGCTATGGCTTCCCCACCCTGAACCCAACCAGAGATGACCCAGGAGAGCTGCTGGGTTTGACTTTCTTGTGGATATTCTTCTCCCTCAGTCTTGTTCAGTTTTTTCGAGACGTGAGATCATTGGGTGATAGTGTTGCCTTTGTCTTACCTCAAGTTCCCTTAGGTGGCTTAATTCACACAGTTCCCCTCAGGAGGCATATTCAGGGAGGGGTAGGCTTTGGGTGCCTGCAGCTTTTTCATAGTATTTTGCCCTAATGGGCAAAAAGTCCTTCATAACTATGTTTAAGCCATTAATCATAGCAATTCAGTCTCTGACACCATGACTTTTAATTTTGGTGATGACCTTTAAAGAAGGAAAAAATGCAGGGACACAAATGTATTTTAAAAATTCTTCCTCTAAATGTCTATGAAAATACAGAAATAATTTTAATAATATCAGAGTGCCTTTTGTGCCTTTGTCTTGCTTACCCAGGAAAGGGTTAATAACACCCTATAAATGCAAGAATGTGGTTGTTTTACTGGTATAGAAAGGATGTTATGGCTTTCTTTCACTGATTGTTTTTTTAGTATCTTAATTGCAGTAAATTAAAATAATTAGAGTGAAATTATATAAATCCTACAATTCCCTATGGCCTTTATGCTGCTTTTTGGAATGATAATGAATATTAATGCAAAAAAATCAATATATTCTTACTACCTTTTAGTTCTTATAGACAACTTTTATGTCACAACTTTTATGACAAAGATAGAATTCTGTGCATTCAGCATAAAGAACAACATCTTGTAATATTCCAGCCAAGGAAATAATATTAATTAAGCTTTGGGTGAGCCATATTGCAGATAAAAATTAGCAATGAGCAATATCCTAATAAGGGGCATCCATGTTAACATAAAATGAAATAGGGTTCTGTAAATCTTCTCACATGTAAATCTATAGCTTGTTGCTCACAGATTAGTAAAGCAAAATAAACTAAAGCAAAATGGAGTACCTTCAAAGTATAATGATCATGCAAAGGAGCTGCACATTGTGTGAGTTGTAATAGCAGTTATCTTGACATTTTCTGTTTAGGATTTTTATTTCTTTCAACTAAAAGCATACATTCAACACCACACTTTCTACAATAGTTCTTTTCCAGCTTCATCACTGGATCAGTATGGCTGCTGAATGCCCTCTAGCATTACGAAATGTGACCAACAACCTGAGAACATTTTTCTATCTCATCCTGTCCTGAAGGAGAGTAATTTTGTTTATAATACTGTTAAATTTGTAAGATTTCCTCTCTCACAGTCTCCATTAACATACATATTTTTCTGCATGTTCACGTTAAAAGGGCTGTGCCATTTTGGTGCTGGAGCAGAATGTGGAAGGTTGTGTGGCAACTCTGCTGCTATTTGAAGGCAGTGTTGTCATGTCTTTTATCCCTTATTTAAAGAGAGTTGTTTCCTTACGAAATGTCCATCCTTATGCCCAAAAGGGAGATAACTAAAATAAAAATATAAAAGGGGGAATGTAATAACCCCTTATAACAGATTAAGGGAAAAGAAAGAAACCCAGGAAACAATTTTTTCCCCAGTGCATTTCAGTAATAGTCCCTGAAGAACACAGATATGTGTCTGTGACAGGGAAACTTTAATGGAGTCTCTCAGATGTCATTAAAAATCGGAGGAACACCACCCAAATTCTTGCATGCTGGCCATTAAACTTATCACTTAAAACCTTGAGTATGATTTGAAGAATTTCAGAAATGACTAAACACTATGAGCTGCTTGCAGCCTCATAGGAAGAAATAATAATTAAAAAAAGCCCGAAAATAAACCTACTTACAATAACAAAAAAGCCCCTACCACTCTCAAAATTTTCCTTTTCATGCATTATCATGGGCACAGTACCAAGGTGATACCCTAATCTGTGAGAGCATATTTAAATCCAGTTATGTGAAATGTCTTAACCTCATTCCATAAGTTTTGCTGCCAGCTAAATCGCAGGTGGGTTCCAAAACTAGACAATCATATGATAATGAAAATACGTCTGCTAAAAGAAGAAAAAGAGGGGGAATATAAGCTAAACTGCATTGTAGAATAAGCCTGTTGCTAACTGACTGGGCTTAGTAATAAAACACCATTTGGATTACTGCTATTTTATATAGGGTATGGCACTGTTTTTTCAGACATCTGTTATTTGGAGTGCTGTGGGAAAAATGTGCAAATAAATGGATTATCGTTATATCTCCATAGCTGATACGTTTCATTATTTTCTGTGCAAGTGAAAAACTCCTAAATTTAAGCTGGAGTCTGAGTTAAGAGTATTTTCATATCTTATTATAGATGAATTTGAACTTCTTTCTTGGATTTTTGATAACATTTTTTAACACAGTTGATGTAAAATTTTGCTGGAAAGCTCGTGTACAATCTAGTTGCAAAGTATGAAGAGGTCAGCGGGTTTGCAAGGTTAAAAATACTTTTTCCTCTGCATGTTGGATAAATGGGAGAGGTCTTTCTTTTAACTACTTGAAATATTGCTGGAAATGCATTCAGCTGAAAGAACACACTTTTCAGTTGAAAGCTGCGGGATGGAAGGTTAACTACAGAGTTGGTTTCTGAGCCAGTTCCCAGAGGAGTGTGGGCTCTAACATGACATTTTTAGAACAATGAGAAACATTGCAAGCCCTGCAGAATATAGCAGCTAGGATTTGTAGATTTGGTTTATGTTTTTGAACAGCTGCCTGGCATGCTTAGGCTTCAAATGGTAAATGTTATCATGGCAGAAGATCCAAGAAAGAATGGCAAAGATTGGTCTGCTCTAAATTTAATCTGTGACTATTTGGGCCAGGATTTTGAGACATTTTTGTTAACTGCTCTGAAGACTCTTGTCAGTCAGAAGCTAATAAGGGTATATAGAGCTATCGTGTCCCCAAATGAGAAATCTCAGTATGGCAGTTCAAATCAATTTTGGGGCCATCTAAAGAGCATATGGATACTTTATGTACTATAGCAGATGGTAATTATGATTGGCATCACTCTTGCCCTTTAAACAACATTAAAAAAATGACTGCTCTCCTTATTCCCTGCTCATTCGCAGAACATCTGCTCCAATAAAATATGCTGTTGCTTCAGTTACAATAGCTACTTTTAACATTATAGACTATCTTCTATTAGTCAATCAGTGTTACAACCCTTAAAGAAAAGAGACATAAAGACATAAAAATACAATCCATTCAGTGATTACTGGCATTTAAAATAAGCCTAGTCTCACTAGGTACTTTTGGAGTCAGTGTTTTGATCTCACTACATGCCAAACATGGGAAGACTGAAAGTGTGTGACCTGTGGGTCCAAATAAAGCACCACATTGTAGGAGTCCTACAATTAAGTATCAGTTCAGTTCTTTATGTGGGCTTTATGCTGCTATTCAAGGATAAAGTGAGGTCTAAAAGCTCAAAAAGAATAGGAGGAACAGAAAAGACAGGAGTGGGCAGCTTAGTGTTCCACCAGTGCTTGTATATCTGGTTAACCACAAGTCTCGAGGAGGTGAGCTGTGCACACTTTTGCTCACTCATGTGGGTTTAGTATATGCTATTGTAGTATCAGACTGTATATTTATTGTCATTAACTATTGTATAAACAGAACTACAGAGGGAGATTTTCTCAAAGCAGAAGGTCTGTGGCATGGATGCTGATATTACACGCTCTTGTCTGTACTCTCCATCCTACCTGTGTGTTTAGGCTGGGCACCAATATCTGGGCTTGCTTTTGCAAAGACTGCCTGGGTTTTACCAGTATGAGGGAGAGCTGATGCAGGAAGGTGTACAACGCCAAGGCAATAAAACTCCATGTGCATGGACATGCACTTGTAGTCAGAATTACTGCCCAGCAAGTGTAGTTGATGCAGTGAGAGGAGGTTGTTTATTCGTGCTGCTTCCTGAGACTTTGTGTCTCTATTTCCACAGCTGACCTATGTACACTTCAGTGTTCAAGATTATCAATGTTATGAGTAATTCCATATTGCCAGACACATTGGTTTTCCTGGCTAATTATATCTTATAACCTGTTTTGATCCTTAGACAATCCTGTTGGAGGTGCCCTACTGTGCAATGTTTGTAAACCATGAGTCAGTCTATAAGTATTGACGTCTGCTCAGCTGTAAAAATTACTTGGTCTATGCTCCTTCCTAAGCTCCTGTTTTTGTCTCCTGATGGATAAAAAAACTGGAGAATTTAAAACTGAGTACTATTTTGCTGCAGAGAACAATATGCCATGAAGAGATATCATTAGTTCTGACTTGTGTACTGGCTGCCTGGAGTGTGATTGATCACTAGGAAATGAAGATATCATCCCTATACCAGCTAAGATGCTATACCTGAGAAATGCCCAGATTAAAGAACCAGCCCCACCCCAACCTAGCTTCTTCTCCATTCCCTACAGCCTTTTCCAAAAGGCTAAAGCCAATTCAAGAATATAAGTTTAAGCAGATTCAGTGACAAAAATATGCTATAGGAAAAGCTAAGATAATCTATGCAAAAAACCAACCAACCAACCAACCACCCCCAAAACCCAAAAAACAAGAGCAGCAGTGTTTGTAAATGTTTCCCACACTTGTTTCCACTGTGAGAATTCTTTCTGTTTCCTCTCTGTTTTACCAAGTTGGGCCAAAAGGATGTCTGTAGAGAACAGTCAATCATGGGGATGAAAAATAACCACTTTATTTTTAATCAAATAATGGAATCTCCTTGCAGCAACAAATTAAGCAGATATTTCCCACAGCAGCATCTTGCAGCTGCTCTTCCAAATATGCTGATTTCTATTCCTTTGTCAAGAACATAGGAGGAACAAGAACTAAGATAAGGAATAGGATTTATCTAACCTCTCACTTAAAAGCAAACTCTGCAGACTAAAGGTGGGGAGGGATGCAACTGCTAGGTTGCATAGACTAGCCACTTGTCTCCTTGTAAATAAACACTTCACAAATACTTAAGATTCACTTAAATTTAAAATTAATTAAAATCTGTGATTAAATATGATATGGAAAAACCTCACAGTGCACAGCCAACTGCCTCTTCCTGAAGTCTTCCGTTTATTTAAAAAAGTTTAGACTTTTTTCCTAAATTAATTAAGCTCATGTAATTGCTTAACATGCATGTTCACAAAAGTATACTTATGCACATACACCTCTGTCTGATAGTGCTTTAAAATTCATTGGCCAATTCTAAATAAATTTTAAAAATTAGTAAGGAAGTGGAATTATTAATATTCTCCAAAACATGCTCTGAGAACAAAGAGTTGGAGTAGAAAAGGGGATCTGCTAGCACGGAGGGGAGATAACAGTGGTTTATAGTTTTTTTCAAGCATGCACCAAAAATGGGCAAAAAGAAAAGGGCTTTGACTACGAGTTTTTTTTTTGGTGTTTGCACATTATGGATAGCAAAGGGCTATTTTCAAAATTAAATTAGAATATAATTGTCAAATGTTTTAAAATACTTAAAGGAATTTTACAGTCTAGATTCTTGCCACTGAGGAGACTATTCACAGATGCTTTTGGATGTACTCAGTGGGGCAGATATATTTTATGGTATGTCATTAATCCTTGTTTCCAGCTGCCCAGACCTGAAACCTGAAGGAGAATATTTTTCACTTGTATTTGCATTATTATATTTCTATGATTTCCAAAATATTTCTTCTGTATTCAGCTGGGACTTTTTCTCACCCCCAGTTTTCTGTGTTTCAGTGGTTAGAAATCTGCTTTTCAGGAAAAGAGAGAAACTTTTGGCAGTAAACTGTCTCACAGTTTATTTTGAAGGAGATCAACACCACTACATAGAATTGGAAAGTAGTTTTTCTCTAAGAATGCTCTATTCTGTGTGCTTTTGCCTTGGAAAAAAAAGTAAAAGATTAGCTTGGAATCACTATTTCCATTAACTTTTGCAAATCCTTACATGTTTAAGAAGGATTTTACACTTATCTGGCTGTACTCTGTGAGCTACCTGGAAAATACTATATTGATAGTAAACTGTGGTTTGTGAGGAAAGCCCATACAAGACAAATCCTTCCATAACAACTCATATCAAAATGAATTTCTGTTTCACCATTATACATAGTCAGGTAGAGTTGTTAGATTCTTATTTTTCTAACTTTTCATGTATAACTGTGAGGGTGGCCATGAAAAAGAGACGGTTCATTATCCAGTTGCCTGCTTGTAAGCATGTCTCTTTCCACATTGATATGGCAAAGATCATTTGTCTGGATAAAGCACTCAAAATAACTCTCCTCTGATTTTGAACTCATATAACTTTTGCCATCTTAGGTAAAAACTGAGAGTGTGCTATAGCTCTATAACATAAGGCTGAGTTTATTCAGAAATTTCCTTGTCTGTAGAGGTTTTAAAGTGGTATCTTAATAGTTTAGGCATAATTTTGTTTCACAGTCTGCACTTCATTAACTGGTCATATAAACACTCAAATAGCATGAACAAATATGTTTATACTGTTGTATAATAATTTCTCATATAGCAGCCGTAATTAACATTTTTTATACTTAAAAAAATGGAACTAGAAGAAGCATAGAGGAACACAGAAGAATATGAAGCTCACACATTCTAAATCTAGATCTGTAACAATTTCTGACATTTTACCAGCTTGATCATTAATTATACCCAGACTGTTCTTTCTTTGGAAATATAAGTCCATATGCTGAATTACAACTTCTATAGATGGTTAATCTTTCCTCGTAGTTGCATCTTGACCATGTGTTTCGAAAGTGATGGCTTTCTCCCCTGACTCCTAAGATGTTTCAGAAATTTCACAGTAAAATCAGCAGCTGAGAAAACGTCATAATAAATCTTCCAATTGTATTTTATATATTTTCTGCATCCTCACAATGAATTATGTTATCCTGACACCTTAAGAACAATGAATCTGATCAGCATTCTATCCAATAAATAAAATGGTACATTATCAGCTAACTAAAAATTTCCCAAAATATTCTACTGGAAGCACACTTCATTTTTTTTAACCATCACAATTCTGATGGTGATAAGATTACTACTTTTGTAACAAATATATTAAAAATAAATGAATAATATAATAATTCTTAATACTTGACCTAATTTCTTTTGAGGCAAGCTTAAAGATAAAAAAATTGACCTTTTTTTTCCTGTCTCCTTATCTTACTCCAGTGGAAATGTGTTTTTTTTTCCTGTTTGTCTTTCAGGGTAGACTTTGCTCTCCAAAGCTGGATTAATGGCTCTGAATGCATCCTAATGAATGAGATTTTCTGCAAGCATTTATCACTGCACTATCTGAATCTTTCGCCAATATTAATTAATCTATCCATTATTTATGGATTGTGTTAAGAGCTACAAAGACTGAAAGCCGATGCTAAAATTTCCTCTCTCCACTCTCTCCCATAATGATGAACCTAGCCTGGGAGGGAACTAAGAGATCAGATGATAAAAGTGAGTTTTTATTTCTGGAGAAAGCATGGGAGACACAAAGATAAGTTATACTCTCCCTGCTCCTCTGGAAAGTGGCAAGAGAAAGTAGTAGACAGAGCAGAAGAAGTGACAGGAAATTGGGACACAGGAAATTGGGAAACACAGATCAGGAGGATAAGAACATAGTGAATGGAATAGGAGTAGTTTTTGGATTTTTGCTTGGTAATTTTATGCTTTCAGAGTGGAGGGCAGAATTTCATACAACCAGATCTGCATCACAAAGACACTTTCCCCAAATTTTTCACTGGGAAAATATCAACACCTTCTAAGATACCTTTTACTTTTTTCCCACACTGAAGCTTTGTTGATGTTTAACCAAGGAGATTTAAAGTCTAAGAGACTAGAGTGTCCTCCTTTAGCAAAGGACATGCAGGTCCTATTCCTTTCTCTTGCTTTGTCTTGATTCATCTCATGTAGAAAGCAAATGGCTCAGTTTTTCTCATAAATTTTATCCCCACAGATATTTTAGTCGAAACTTGTATTTCTATTAAAAAATTGCTTAAGTAAACTGAATTTTTTTCTAAGGAAAGTTTTGTTGTTTCCAAAACAATTGTACTAGAGAGGATCTGAAAATTTAAGTACCCAAATATCACCCAGTCCATGATTTTGTTTTTCCCCGAAGTAAAGCAAGTAGAAATTCTGAAGAGAACAAACTATTTGAGTCCACTGGATTAGATCCACTCATCTACTATTTTTGTTTTGTATCCTAGCACAGCCACAATTCTAGTGCACCATCTGCTCTTGCAGAAGCTGAGCTCTCTTTTTTATGCCACACCTGTGAATTCAATCATTATTTTTGATCATTAACTGTGATAGGAACACAAATGCTTGTCTTCAATCTTTTACATTATCTGCTTTTGTAACTTTTCTATCATTTCAAAATTTCGATTTGCAATGTGTGCTTTAAAACTCTTAGACAACACAGGATTTTTTTTCTGACTGAGAAGCCATTCCAAAATTGGGATTTAGAAGCATTAAAACAGTACAATTCAAGAATTTTCTTTGACATTGGAGAACACTGTCACAACATGATCAGGTTGAAAGGGATCACAGTAGTTTATCTGGTACAAACTCCCTGCTCCTAGAGCACATGGCACAGGATTGCATCCAGATGGTTTTTTAATATCTCTGGTGATGGAGACCCCACAATCTCTCTGGAAAACATGTCCCACTTCCTGGTCACCGGCACAGTAAAGAAATTCTCCCCCATATTCAGGAAGAACTTCCTGTGCATCACTTTCTGCCATTTGCCCCTTTTTTGCTTAATTTGGGCTGATAGTAACTAAATATATTTGTCTTTAATCAGCTCAGTCTCCCACTGGAAATTACGCTGTTGTTGAAGAAACTTCATAAGTATTTAAGGAACCCTATTCTTTCTCTTTTACAGACTTCATAAAAAATCAAAGGAATAAATCCCAAAAGTATATGCTGGAATAGCCATTACTAGCACCCAAGGTCTTTTCTCAAACTTTTAGAGATTAGATTTCTTCCTGGAAGATGAACAAAACTAGATATTAACAATTCATGTCATGTACCTTTATGTTTCTCAGTAGCTCCTCTATTCATACTTAACATGCAGAAGGTATATATTGTCTGAAGAGGAAAGCCAACATTATAGGGAAATATCTTTCTACGCAATTGTTCTTCTTCAAAATGGTGTTATTACAGGTGCTATTACAGCTGGTGATTGCAGTATTTTGTCTTTGTGTTATCTGAGATCACTTTCTTTTCATGTCAGTTGCAATGTGTTATGATGGGTATAGAAAATATTTTAATAAGAATAATATTTTATAGGCAGCTTTGGGGATGGAACAACAGTGCTCGCTTTTTGTTCATTGTCATTTCATTTCTCTTGAATTCCTGACTGGCCAATTATTCCAACTCTGCTGGAAAGCAGAGCAGGTGTTAAGGTAAAACTTGAGAAGTTATGTCTCCATCTGTCTGTAGTTCTAGATGGTGCCCTGAGGCTATACTGTCCCTTCATATCTATTCCTTGCTTCCACGGTGGGGACCAATAAATGAATAAAACTCAGAACATAAATAAGAGCACAAGAAAGATGAAAATGTGTTGTAAATTTGTAGCTGTTGTGGACTCAGGTAGCTTCCCCAAAGCCAGAGTAAATACAGCTATTCCTGTGTACAGAGTTCCTGGTATTATCCATTTGTCCCCATTTCTTCTCAGTCATATGTGCATTCTTATGTCCGGGGGAAAAAACCTCAAAATTTAAAACAACAATGGCCCTCAGCCCCCAACAACTAAACCTCACAAACTCTAAAATTATAAATGTATTGCTTTTCAGAGAATAACTCTTTTTGGTGGCAAGGGAAAAGCCTTCCTTTTCACTTCAATGTTTGTAAGAGGGCTACTCCTACTTTTAAGATATGAGTCAGACTCCTCCTGCCCCTTATCTGGGAGCTTTTGCAGTATCTAGAATAACAGAATCATGGAAGAGTTAGGTTGGAGAAGACCATTAAGATAATTGAGCTCAGTTTGTTAAGGAAACTGCATTCTGGCCATTCTGGAGACTTGACAGTCACAATTCCACTACCAGAGATTTCAACTGTTGGGACCAAAGCCCCTTTGCAGTGGGAGCTCAGGTGAGCCAAAGAGACCCTGCCTGACTCCCTACATTACCCAAACTCACATGATCAGACAGGGTTTCCTTACTGGTTTGACACCAAGTTTCCCTTTGAAGAGTCTTGGATATCTTGTTTCATAAATCAATTAATTCAGGTTGCAGTAACACAGAAACAGCTCCAGCTAGTTTCCCCAAGGAGGGACAAAGGAAACCCTGGATTTTTTACCCTCACAGGGTAAACAAGCTCAAGTCTTCCTCTTCTTCCTGAGTCTTCAGCTCCTGCCATGTCTTCATCTGTTCAAGTCCCCTGCCAGTGACACTGGTCTTCATGCCCTTTGTTACAGAAAAGGCCGGTGGTTCATGGCCTCTTGTCTCAGACTTGCACTCAGTGGCTGCTGCAGCTTGTAAGACCAAGCTACCTGCACCAGACATATTCCACAAAAAATCCTTACTGGAACACTGCGAAGTCCACCACTGAAGCATGTCCCTAAGCACCATATTTGCGTGTCTTTTAAAACCCTCCAGGGATGGTGACTCATCCCTAATAAATCTGCAAAATAGGTTTTTCATCCATTGATTTTCCACCTGTGTGCCTTTAATATCTTAATTGCGTTAGGCCAGAAGCTAAATATTTATTTTTCCTAATCTCTGCCTTTGAGTAAGCTTAAATCTTGGGATAATTAGAAGAGGATTATGCCTCCACAGTACATAAAAGAAGGTAAACCTTTATGAAGACTTTTCCTTGTACTTCATGGATTCCTCTAGGGAACAAACTTTCTGTTTGTTTAGTCAGTCTGTGGCTCTATGATTCTGAATTGGCTAAGAAAAAGGAATTGTTAGTGCAGTTTAGGCTGGGTTGCAGTGCTGTCCCTGGATGATGAAAGAATTCCTTGTTGAATACACACATGTTTATGAGGGGCAGACCACTGAAATTGCTGGGTTAATGTAATAAATGTAATGTAATGTAATAAATTAAATCACTGAATTTAGCTGTGCTTTTTTACTCTGAACCTAATCTTCACCATTGTTTTTATTTTTGGATTGTACAGGAAGTATTTTTGGAAATGACAGAGTGCAATGCATACATACAGAGTACTGTTCTTGAAATGGGCTCCTGTCTGAACAGTGGTTTGTCAACTCTGCCTCTTGACTGCTTTGGACCTAGTTACTGCGTGAAATTGAATAAAGAGGAACCCTTTTGCAAGTCATTCCCTCCCTACCAAGGACACCTTCCCTCCAGGAGGAAATGAATTGAACCTGACCAGACAAGGGGAATTTCTGGTGGTAACAGGTTATTGGAGGGAAGAAGAGGATTAAAGGCCATGGAGGTCTCAACCTGGACAGGCAGAGACATCCCAGGTACAAGAGTAAAGTGGCCATTGAGATCCAGCTCAAACCTGCAAAAAATCTACTGAAGAAGCTAGGATCTGCACACAAAGATAATTCTGGCAGAACAGTTCTGTGTGAACACTTTTTATTTCTACTGCCTGATCTAATGATTTTGGTTTTGCTCAGTAGGTGAATTTTCCTAAATAATTTCTTGACAGAATCTGGCTGGACTGGAAAGCCTTCTGCACCAGAGGGGAAGTAGACTGTGATGGGTATTTAGCTAGATTGATCTCAAAGCCCTGGCTGACCTGTCATGCTAACATGATCCCAATTGATAGACAAGAACAAGAAAATCAGAGTTTGCACTAACTTTTCACTTTATGCACCTTCAGGTTTAGTTTTGCCAGTGATTCGGGCTAAAGCCTTGCTAGAGCACGCATAGGCTCCCATGCAGCCTGTGTATCTTTTCCATAGAAACCAGTAGTATACAGCACTGAAGTGCTTCCAGCTCATATCTTGGACACAGGAGATGCACGCTTCTGGATTTGGGCTCTGGGAAACCTGCGCCTCCATGTTTAGATACAGCCAGTGCCACCAGCAACCATCTGAGCAAAGATGGGCATTGTGATGCAGATATGGTGCACTTCATGGCATGACCACAAAGCTCTTCTCTGGAAGAGCAAGTTAAAACCCTTCTGTGTTATTCAGGATTTTGGGGAGAAGGGCAGATAACTTATTTCTGCACTATAAAACCTGTGGGATATTTTACTTCTACAGCAAAGTTGAGAAACACACAATCCAGAATTTTGCCAGAGATTTCATGTGTGATGCAATTGCTTAGGGCAGAAGAAGTAATCCGGTGTGTTAGAATATGCAATACATAATACGTATTTCCAAGATGAATATTTTGTTCCAGCCCTAAACTGAGTTTGCACCAGAAAGGAGACCACTTTAATTATCCTGTTTTGTTCTGTCCATGAAGAGGTTCTCTTGAATTTAAAGAAAANCCCTTCTACACAATTATGCAATAGCTTTAATAGCCTGTTAAGTGAAATTCAGGGATTGTTTAGGCATAAGGGAGTTTCAAACTACAAAACTCAATCTGTGCAAACCAGACCATGGAGAAATGCAGTGTTATATACTGATGGCTTAGGGAAATGAGCACTTTAAAATATTTTTAAAAAGAAGTCTGTATGTTTAAGAAATATAAGTTCAACAGAAAATAAAGCCCTCAACCAAACAAAGCAAAATTAGCAAAATTTGACCATCCAACATTACAGTAAAGGAAGCCTACATGGAATTCATTGGTGAGCTACTGCTCCAGGGAAAAATTAAAATACATGGTGGAAGAAAGACTGATTTGGTGACCTCTTTTGAGAGAAAAGAGAAAAATCCTGTCATGTGAACAGGCTTCAAAGTGGAAGGAATATCTTCAGTCTTTCAAGATCACCTTCACATGCTGGATAGCCCCTTGGAGAAGATGGCAATTAAGATGTGAGTTAGGCGCATGGTTTTGTCTATGGTGATCTGTTTTCTTACTAGCAGTGGCTGAAACATGGTAAGATTTTTGCTTCTTTTAAAGGCTGGGGGGTTATTCCTGCTGCAGCTGGCCATACCCAAACTTGTGTTCCATGGGATATGCAGCTGCACAGCAGCCAAGGTCCTCCCAGGGAGCAGTGCAGATGTGTGTGCAAGGCAGAAGAGTGAAAAACAAGTTGCTCTGCTGCCCTGACATGTAAACATTTGCTGTATATGGTGAGAACTTGCTCGTTCTTAGCAGGAGCTAGTGAGGGCTAAAACTAAAGCTAACATATTTGTTCATTAACTCAACAAAGCAAACAAAATTTTGTCAGTCTGGGATGGACAATGATGGGAGAACTTTGAGCACAAAGCCACTCATACTGAAGTAAGAGTTCATGAGACCAACATTGTCTGGGAAAAGATGCTGGTAATAAGAGCTTTTGGTACTGTAGCAAATATGGAGGAAATAGAGAAAAGACAGGTAGGAAAAAGCTGTTGGGAAGAACTTTGAGGAAGACCAAATATGGAAGTATGGCAAAAATGTGAGTCTGAACTCAGAAAGAACAGGGAATAAATTTTAAAACCATACATGGGGAAAAGTAAAAATATGGATCCTTACTCAGCAGGAGTGTGGATACCAACAGACAGCTGTACTGCTGGCTGGCATGTCTTGGTTCATCCGAATGCTGAAGGGTCACCCTGATCCACACACATGATGTCCAGAGTTGCAGAGGGAAATAGATTTGTGTTTCCATACTAACAGAACTGGGATTGAGTCGTGCTCAGGTATGTGATTCATTAGACTTAAGAGCTGTAATTAATAGCTTTATAGTCAAGCATAATACATTATTATATAATTGTTATATTGCCAAGATAATTTATTCTTTTACTTCTTACCAATTTCCTAGTGGTTTTCTTATTAGTCAATAAACACCTTAATCAGCTGGCCTCTGATTTAGCTGTGGAAGTGCTGTACTGTGCCTGCAACGTGGTGTTGGAAAGGGTATTGTCTTTCAAGTGCTAAATGTGTATCACTCTGGAAGATCATAAGTGTCTCACAGAGCAATCGTCATTTGATGAGATCTGTCTTCTCTGTGGTACCCCCCACTTGTCTTCCACAGTCAGGGACAAGTATAACCTAATACATACAAGCAAAGTAAGACCCAGCCTCCATTTAACCATTTTAAAAATTAGAGCCGTTCTTAAAATGAAGATGTCTTTTTGCCATAAGCGAACTTCAGTTAATGATGCATTTGGGAGTGAATGTTAGCTGTCACGCAAGGCAACACACAAACAAAACCCCAGTTGCTTCTTGCTCCTCAGGCAACATTTTGCAACATTTTATTCAAGATCAGATGCTACTTTATTCTAGAGACTGTTATATCAACTACTTTAGGGACTATTATCCCTCAGATTTTTAGAATAGTGGCTAGCATGGGAGACTTGATGGAAGTGGCTCTTCTGACTTCATATGGCTTTTTCTCATTTGTGTTCATCAGGAGGTAATCTGTTGTGTCTTTTACATACTTTCTTATACCCCTCACCATCTCAATTATACTACATCTGTGTTAAAATTATCCCACAAATAAAAAAAAATGTGTTATTATCTCTGTTAAATACTTCGGTCAAGTATTTTTTTTCCCCTTCTGCTTTTAAAGACAATTTTTTTGTTTTATAAACAAATATTTATTTAGGATACTTTAAAAATTTTGTAGTCTTTTTAAGACCTTAATACACTTAAAGACTTACAATTTGTAAGAGATTTATAAAGAAAACAAAAGATGCTACAATGACAGGGAAGAGAGAATCATGAGAATCACTTGGACAAGAAGTGCAGCTGTATTTGATACAGGCTGTCTGTCTGTAATTTCCTTTCTACTAGATGCCCTTTGGATTATGGTGTTAGGATCCTTAACTTGCTGCATGAAAATCTTCTTTTAGTACTACTTATATTGAAATGAATAAGTAAATGCTCATGTTGATTTGAAGGCATGCTTTTGCCTTACTTTTGGGTGCCTTTAATGACTTGCATGCCATTAGAAAAAAAGCACCACTAGCCAAAAAAGAAAAAAAAGAAATTGCATAATTAGCAGCAGCATTCTCAGGTAAGCATATGTAAATTTGGATTTATATTCTGCTCTAGCCTCTGCTGTTTGGAGAGGTTTCTCATAGGCCATACTATGGCCTTGGTTTCTCATAGTCCAGCTACATCTCATTACAAAGTTTTACAGCCAAACTTTGTGCCAATCCTCTGATGAAAGTTCATGACATACTGACAGAAGCATGTCACTGGGAAAGGACTAAGTTAAAGTAATGACAGAGAAAGAAAAAATTATACTTTAAGTTTACTCATATCTTTTATAGGGGAGGGAGTGAAAAGATCTAAACTGAGAGTCACAATCATTAAACAGTGAATAGCAAAATAAGCAGCTGGGACAAAAATTGAAACATGAGTATGTGTGCACATACATATATATTGATTCAAATTGTCATGGTAGTTAATTAGACACTTTGTGACTTCATTTACTAACTATAGATCAGCTAAGAAGCAGTGGCTGGTGGAGAATGCTAACTGCTTAATCATATGCACAGTAAGAAGATAAAAAGGGTCTCTTCATATTTGTTATCGCAACCCTCTCTAAAATTTTGGAAGTATTTTCCCTATGTCTAGGTAGAAAATGACAGATTTTGTAAAGCAGAAGAAAAAAATTGCTCATATAAAAGTATTTAAAAGCTATCCTTCAACAATGTGTCTGTTTTCCACTCTGCTGTAGCGGTAACAAAAATCTGGACTCTTGTAACAATCACTGCTCTAAATGAATGATATTCTTACATAGTGTGCATTTGATCTCCTATGATTTTTAAAATTATTAATGCAATTTTTTGTAATGAAAGGAGATGTTACATGACATGAGACCTCTTGGAGCTCTTTGCTTCTACTACAATGATAATCATATAAAAATTGTGTACAGATTTTATTTCTGTGTAATTACTGAATCATATATGACACTTTTTTTTTCTCAGAGCAGAAGCAAATAATATCTTTGCCCTTTAATCCAAATGATTGTCCAGAAGGAAGTAAACGCTACCTTCAAGTACTGGATTTGTAACTCCTGCATCATACTTTTTCTTAGGTAAAATACATATGTTGAAAAAATTCAGAGCTTGGCGTGCCTTACCATATATGAAATACTTCCACCTCTGCGTGACCTAGCTCTGATCTGCTATCAGCCTTAGGCACCTTCTCTGTTTGTAGCTTTCTTAAATATGTAAAGAAACATAACTGGTTTCTTTCAGCGAATCTGTATGTCTGAAAAAACCTTCAATAGGCTCAATTTATCCTTGGATAGATTCAGTTTAGGACAGTCTTGCTGCATGGCAGTATCTGTACCAGAAAGCTCAAACTAACCTGGATGGGAGATGAGAGGCAGATGTTGGATAGTTGATTGGGAGAGCAGCAGAGCTGCATCAATCATCAGACCAAACCTGAGGCTAATTTGTAGGCTGAACAAGTTGTCTGTGCTGACTTAGCTTAGCTAAGATTAATATACTGCTTCATATGACCCAGAAAGACAATCTCACCTTTCCTCTCACTTTTCATCTATCTTGGTCCTTTGTAGCTTTGTTTTTTTCCCGCATTATTGGTAGAGCTGTTATAACCCACTCTTTTTTCACTTTTAATTCAAGGGAGGATGACTTTTACCTCTGTCTGGGGGCTTCATCGTATCTTATACAGCTCTTGAGACCTCCTGCTGGGGAAGTAATCACCACAGCAAATCAGGAGGAGATTCAGACTCTGCTGCTCTTCAGAAAACAGCTGAAATGCACTGATCACTTCTTCCTCTCATCTCTCACTATGTGCTCAGATCGAGAGAGTCTTTATATTTCTGTTTTCAAGTCCTTGTGTCGGGCCAGTGCTGAAATCACCAAAGCCTAGCTACTTCAGGCTGGTTAGCCTTTTGTCTGTAGTTATATGAAGGGGAAGAGGAATGTTTCAATGACTTTTTGCTGAATCATATTAGTTGGAACCACTTGTATGATCCAGACCAGATTTAGGATGGGAGGAGCTTGCGGTACTTGGGTGGGGAAATATGAAATGCAGAACAGGAAGAGGGAACTGCTCTGGGTTGTAAATGTCAGAAGCACTAAGGGCCAGGTCTGCCAAGTTCAGAGATGAGAGACAAGCTTGAATCTTAATTCAGCAAAGTGACTGGATTTTGTCTTTTTCCTCTCTAATGAATGTAAATTTACTGCTAGAGAATGGATCCATGGCCGAATCTACTGTTCTATGACCAAGGCAGTAAGGGTAAGCAGGGACATCAAATTTCCACATTAACTGTAATTACCCTAACTATCTGATGGAGCACTGGCTGCTGAGTTCTCTGTCCTGATCCTTTGAGACAGCAAAGTATCTTTATAAAGATGAAATTTGTAAAGTCATTTATCCAGTAAGAATATTTAACAATACCTTTTAGGCTAGTCAAAAAATGCTATATGACTTGCAGTCAGCTCTAAAAATTTGTGCTGATTTCAATGACAGAATGATTGGTAGACTAGGATTTGTTTTAAAGTACTAACTAAATAGCTGAAATCAGTTAAGCGACTTACATAGCAGACACTAACTCTCTTTAGTCAATATCCTACAGGGCTGTTTGTCCCATCCTATGACAGATATTTGCATTTATCTTTCTCTGCAAAAGCCTGATTTCTCTACTAATTTAAAAGGACTCTGGCTGACTAGATAAAACTAATTCATAACTCCTGGATATTGTCAGCATGGTGCCCTTCATTCCAGTCCTAAAGAAAGCAGCAAGAACTAAAGTGGCTTTTACAGCATACTGAACTCATTGCATCCTTGACCAGCTCTAATACAAGAGAGACTTGTTCTCAGAGTTCTCACCTTGGTGTGATGACAGACCTATGTCAACAGAAACATACTTTGATGAATAGAGGAGTTGTTCATATCTTCATATCCCAACCACAATCGAACGAATACATTTTGTTGAATTTTCTTTTTCCTTATTACTCACCCAGTCCACTACCATTGCACAAAAGCAGAGATGTTGAACTTTCATTGCATAGTACTGAATTTGAAAAAAAGCACTGAAAAAGAAGGGGAATGGACCNCTTCTGCTGACAGAGCTGACGGAAAAAATTGCTATGGTATTCAGTCTCAGACATTTGTTACCCAGCCCAAAGCTGTTGTGAGGCATCATTGATGCTTGGCCTGACAAGCTCTTCTCCAGCAGATGGCATTCATAGCTTGTTTCTCCTTGATAATGCACCAAATCCACGCTGATGGCTATGCCCAGTCAAAGCTCTCGTTTCTCATCAGTGTGCATGACTGCCTGTTTCGGCTCTGCACCAAAAATTTTAACCCAAGCGTCAGTATCCTGTAAAATAATAAAGGAAAAAAACCCCCACACTATAAATAGCACTATAAGTAGTTTTGTAAAGTTTAGGTGTGCAATTTTTTTCCCCTCAAAATAAGAGCCTTGGGCTGCTATTGCTTTCACTTTCTTTGTATTATGATGCTTGTCAAGTGTTCAGGAAAATAAAAACAGGCCATGAAACTGCTGTGTCTATGAATGTCTGCTACTATAAAATAAATTTGTTTTGTTCATTTTTTTTTCATCTTCCCATTAGCTAGGGATTCCCTGATGAATCTTAATCTATATAAGATAGAAAGTCTTAAGAAAATTCATTGCCTTAAAGAAGATGGAGTATTAATCACAATTTAATAATAATTAAAAAAGATAGTCAGAGATGATGGTACATTTGCTCATTTTACCTTCACAGATAATGATAAAGTCCTTTCTGAGCTTCCATCAAGGTCTGCTGTGTTGTATTTCTTTCAACAGCCTCCATGTTGACAGGATGGCATATAAAAATCGAGGTCTTGCAATAGACAAAGTGAATATTAATGTTTTTGTGGAACTGTACTTCCATATTTCAAAGAATTGGAACTTGAAAACAAAGGACCAATCAGAGACAAAAGCTTGCAGCATATATGCATCTGTATGCTAAATTAGCATTCTAAAATATTTTGTGCTATTTGTTCCTATTACCTTCTAATGAATATTAATTCCATTTTTCAATTTTGTGAGGAAAGGAAACACTTATCATAAGCATAATTCATGCACACACATAAGCAAAGCTCACATTCTTGTCAGGCTCAAATTAAGAACACGAGAAAGGATAATTTAACCAGAATTCCTATTGCATCAAGTGAATACAGAGTGAGGGAAAAGTTATCCTGATCTTTAATCCCTCTAGAATTTTGCTACACCTTTATTAGTGTGCACTAAGTATAATGTTAATTACAAATGTTCTTATATATGGCCTCTCAAAGTGTTATAGTATTTTTGAATACTGGGCAAAAGATGCTCCCATGCTTGCATGAAGGAAAAATGCAGCCAGATGAAGTACAGTGGGGTTGCAGAGCATGACACTTTGGCACAGGTGACAACTGATTAGGAAACTCCTAACACAGTATAGGACTTACCATTGTCCTGCATCACTACAAATCTATCCTTCTCTGGTTCTGACTGAGAATCTCTGGCAGCTGCTGGCTGTTTATGTGGACTCTGCGAACTGAGTTGTCTTTTGTTAAGTTTTTGATGCAGATATCACGATTGAGGAGAACAGCAAATCACCAAACAAGGACCAGCAGTTTTCTGCCAGATGCTTTAAAGAAAGGAGAAGACTGGGGGGGAAGTTAGAAGACTGACTGATAATCTTATGCTTGAAGAAGCTGGGTGTAGATCCTTTGTGTATGGTAACTTCTTCAGCTGCCTGAGGACCAGTGATTTTATATTTCTTTGCTCCATTTCCTGTCTTACAGCTTGCCCATATTAGTGCTTCTTTCCTTGTAAAGGATTCACTGACATTTTTCTGTTCCAAGCCACTGCAATACTCATTGTGAGTGCCTTATAATGAGATGAGAGTATAGATGAGAGTTCCAGAGAGAAATTATACACAAGGTTTTTTGTACTTAGAAAAGGTAGAGAAGATCTTTCTACAATACTAGTTTGGCAAACTCAAAACATATTCATGAAAAAATGGGATAGGGCTATTTTACATCAATTTTTATTTTCCACTTCCCCTTACTAATAAATATGATTAAAGGGTAATACAATATGTGGGGAGACTGGAGGGAAATTTTCAGTGGTCATAAGATGTCATCAATAGATTTCAGCTAAGTAATTCACCATTCTTTTTGTATCTTTCTCTGTTTAACAAAAATGCAGAAGTGCACTATGAGATGTACCTGGATATAGTGAAATTGTACACACAACCATTTTCACTATGTTGTGATCAGTACTTGTCTTTAAGGTCCACCCTAATACTAGCAGCTTCTGATAGATATTGTAAGAATCAAAGTCAGTTAAGTGCTGAATAATCAGAGTTTTGCCATGAAGTTTGATATATGCAATAGCCAACCTTTGTCTATTTTTTATTATTTATTTTTCTTTTCCTTTGTTGATAAAGCAGGTAACTACACACTAAAAAACACTCTGCCTCAGCTGGCAGGTTGAGAATGACTATCATGACAAACTAGATACAAACTAGACTATCAAAATCAAATGACTTAGGTCTCATTAGAGCCTTCCTGTAACGACTTCTGAGCTTCGTAAGAAAAGTTTTTGCAAAAACTTGATTTAGCATTTTCACTGTCTAATGTAAGTAAAGGCATTTAAGTTGGGTGAAAGACTTTCAGAAAGAAGTGAGATAAATGATTCTTCTCACATGCCTTTGTTATGTTATACAAATTTATAGTTTAAGATTTCCTGCAATTGTTGTCTATTTCTTGTGCTCATAAAATGTATCTGATTCATATGATAAGGAAAATGTTTGATTTCAGTAATTTTCTGGTTTTGTGATATTTGATATCCCAAAAAAGAGATTTGGGGAAGGCTGTAAAACATTGTTTTGAGGTCATTATCCTTGAGGATGTGAAGGGCAACTGTGTTACACAGTTCTGCTGTAACCTTGGGGTGAATAACTGGTATACCTGTGATCTCTGTATACCCTCTCAGCTTTGCATTTACGTTTTCTGCTTTTCCTTGCAGTTTTGCCTTACAAAAGACTTTATAAGACAGATCCACCTTTGCAGTTGCCGCAGTAATTGCAAAGTTCTTGTCGGAATATTCTGATAATGATTCAAAGCTGTTACCATTTGGAGGTATTTCTTTTCCCTTCTCTGAACAGCTTTTTTAGCATGAAAAAAGTGAGGTACAGAAAATGCTTTTTGCCACGTCTGCTGTTGGTGCATTTCTGTCTATTGCTTTTCTTTTTTCAGCAGTTCATTTGCAGTCTGTGCTTCTGATTTTTTCCTGGATTCGTGTTATCATTAAGTTAACTACAGTCTGTTCCTTATTTTCTCGGAGTCTGATGCTGAGTAGTGTTTGTTGAAGGCTTCTCAAGTGTCCTGTACCTTATCTGCTTTATTGACAGGGTGAAATTTGAGGCTTTTTGGTTGTACATTTTTGTAAGAGTTTTTCCCTCACTGCTTTTGACTGGTCCATTTCTTCCTTTGAAATTTCCACACAGAGTTTCACTTTTCCCAAATACGGTACTTTCTTATCACTGCAGTGCTTGCTTCAATTTCTGTTTCCAATGTAGATCCATTTATCTAGTCTTCCAGTCACTCCTTGAATTCAGTGCTTGCTCATATGTGTTTTCTGTTTTGTCTGATATTACCTGCCTGGCCTCAGTATGGGGATTTGTCCTGTCACAGCTTTTGCTTCCCAAGGTCTCCTGGCTTATCTGATTCTTGTTCTGAGTCTGTTGGTGTCCAGCTGTGCCTGCAGTGGTTTGAGTCATTCTAGTTCTGAACATTCTTTGTATTTCTTCAGTTCCACAAATGTTTACATTTCCCTGCTATCTCGGACCTGTTCTTCTAGTAAAAAGAAAAATCCTTGCGTAATCTGTTTACTATGAATTTTGTGTTGCTACTTGCCTTTGTTCTTAATTATGAATTAAAAAAAAATGTTTTTACTTCATTTTATCTGATCATGGTATTTTGCTTTTGACAGATGACCAGATTGGGAAGTTCAACTGTGACTGATACAACCACATATTTTTTTATATGTTTAATAGTCTTTGAAATCTTGCATTTGCCTTATGGATTCAGAGCTTTCCACTGGATGAATGATTTTTTTCCACAGGATCTCATAATGAGAGCTCCTATGGTGTATGATGTTCTTCTGTGTGGGACAGGGCTGATACAGCATTTCCATCCTATCTAACTCACAGTTCAGGTCATTTGCTGTCTATCTCCCTGACAATTTCTTGTTCTTTTGATTTTGGAAACCTCCCTTCACAAACAGCAGTCATCAGGGTACACATTTCTTTTCAAGCAGCAAAATATTTTCTGTGTCCTGAATTTTTGGAACTGGCCTGTTCAAGGGGTAGTTGAAGGGCAGTTGCTTCTTGAAAAAAATGAGTGATATGGGGTGTGAGGCTGGTGTGGAGTAGTGAGACTTGTATCCACTTACTTTCTGTCTCCAGCTCTGGCACCACAGTTGCAGGAGTGTGCGCCATCAAGCCAGGCTGCCCGGTCTTGTGATGGTCTTGCCTGTTTAGATTCTGTATACCAGTGGGGGGCAGATTGAGAACTGAATTCCACATTTCAGTACCCCTATGCTTGACATTGTAATGAGTGGTCCAATTTCTCCACTAACAGTAATGACATGAGTGTATTTGCCATTTACTTAATTTACTTCAGTCCTGCTTCAGAGGACTAGAAAACTAGATTCAGACTTAAAGCACACCTGTAGGTTATAGGATTTTTTTTTTTTCCTAGGGAAAGACAATGTTGGGAAGGTTCTTGAAGTAAAGTTGATGTTTTATTGCGGAGCTCTAATTATCTGAAACAAGATTTGAAATGGAGAGTTTTGTAATGGTAAATGAAAATGTTTTGTGACGGTAACTCAAAAAAGCTTGTTATAAACACAGTAATCTTGTAAACAGTTTGCCTAGGCATCTAGAGCCATTTAGAACGGCATGTTAGATTTCTGTTCCTTTTTGTAATATCTTTTATAGCCTGATTCATAACATACAAAAAAAGAAAAAAAGGAAGTTAAAAGTCCTTAGTTTTCTTGTCATGTAATCTTTACCCTTTCTCTAAAAAAATAGTAAGAAACCAATTTTAGCCAGGGATGTACAAATACATTTCCCTCTATATCAATATAATTTTGTTGTGATCTATGGCATTATATTAATTTGAAGTTTCATTCACTCTCTTCTTTTTTGGAAATATTTAGAAACTGATAAAATAATAGGAATAATACTAGGAATAGTAATTATAGTCTCTAGGATAGATGAATTATCTGAGAATTGTGCATTAGCCACAGAACTTATTGTATTTGAGGTTTAAAAAGGAAAATGGAGACTTACAATTATTAGTTGAATTATTTATGTGGTTATAAATAAATAAACCAATAAAATATCTACTCATTGGAGCAGTGCTGTATAAAAGAATTTCAGAAGTAAAATGGATCTATAGTAGCCATTTGGATGCTAATAACCAGCTTCTGCTTGCACAGCTGTGCTGAATGACTGCTTGTTTTACCATACATGAGATTTGGGAACTCATCAAATAATTGAAAAATACACTGAACTTCTGTAATTTTTAATTGCTAGTTAACTGCTATTTACAAAGCTTTTTCAATTGCTGGTGCATATGGGGACAAGGGCCCCATACATGTCCTAAAATATGTCTGTAAGCCACAGCTCTTCCTGCAAATCCAAATCCACCTAATTGAAATTTTCTGCGAAGGAACAAGCATCTTGTATCCATATGGCAGATGTGCTACTCTAAATGACTATTCCTAAATGTCATCTTAAAACTTAATTGACAAATCTAGATAGAAGGAATTGAAAAGATATGGGAGGTTGACCTACAAGCATGATTTTTATTTGCTAATAATCATGATATGGATTGAAACATTGAGAAGATGATGTTTATCCTGTAGTCTTTGTGGATTATTAGTGGCCATGGATGCTAATAGATATATTTTTAAAATTACAATAAGCTTTTCTGTAAGTGGGCAGACATTAGATATGTACCAGTATTGCTTTCCTCCCTTGGTTTAAACACTAGGGAGCAAAAAATGCTGAGAAGAAAGGAAAAGCAGGGAAAAGAGTGCCTGCTTAGAAATCCATGAACCAATGGGCATGCTGAAAGTGAATTGAAGTGCTCAAATTCTCACGATAAAGCAAGACAATATAAAAGTTTCTAATGTTTAATGTCACTTGTCTGATGCTGGTCTCTCCGTTTCCTTTGTCTACCTTTTCTCTTTGTGTCTACATTTTCAGTTCAGCCATTTTGGAAATGCACTTTCTTGAGGGCTCACTAACATTTTACTTAACTTGTAGAAAGTATTTTCAAGAAAAGAGAAAAGAAAAGAAAAGAAAAGAAAAGAAAAGAAAAGAAAAGAAAAGAAAAGAAAAGAAAAGAGAAAAGGGAAAAGTGGAAGGGGGAAGCAAAAGGCAGAAGAGAAGGAGAAAGGCAAGAAAAAGGAGGAGGGAGAGAGTGAGGAGATGGGGAAGGAGTATGGGGAAAAAAGGAGAAGCAAGAAAATGCAAGTGTGTTAATTTGAAATAAAATTTTGGAACTTTTCTGCTGAATTTCCTCTTTACTCCCAACTCCCAACCTTCTCAAAATTTAATCTTTTTTTCTTTTTTTTTTCCAAATAACTTACATAACTTGTACTTATGTTGCATTGATTTCTGGGAATGCACAATGAAATTTATACCATGAAGGACAAATGCAGTTGAATCATTCATAAAGGAAGTCACCATTAAGTGATGGAGTTTTCTAATGCAACCAGCCTTAGTCCTCCAGAGGCTGTGATGCTGTTTTCCTTCCACAATGTGTGCTCTATGATCTGTTGCTCTCAGTATTTGCCAGTAGTCAGGCATTATGAAGAATACTGCCTTCTGCATAGTGAAGTGTAAATTTCTTGCGCATTAGACCATAGATGTATCCTTTTAAAATAATGTCTCATAATATATATATGAATAATATTTAGAAAATAAACCAGACAACAATGATGATATTCTATATTAAATCACAACCTGGTTCTTCCCAGGGTTGTTGTTGTCACCAGGGATTTAGCTGCAAATTTACACAGGAGTATTGCTACATCCTCTGCTTTGTAAATCTTGCTAACTGGTAATGGGGATTGTCAACTCCTGAGCCCAACAAATTTATCTAAACAGATATACATCTGTTGTATGTGAAAGTACTTACTGAGTGGGCATTCTATTCCCATTGAGACAAAAAAGTCAGCAGTGAGGCATGTGTTTTTTCCTTCAAAACTCAGTATTTGGGCAGGAAGCAAGACAAAAGGGACAATTTTAAGGGAATATTATAATCACAGACCTCCTTGCAATGACAACAGCAAATCACCTGAGTGGGTCTGAATTAATAAAGTCTAAATAGGTGGGATTCCTCTGTTCTGTATTCATTAAAAAAATTCCAAACCCTGGAACTTGGCCCCTATCTGGAGGACATTAATAGGTACACTGAAAAAAAACCATCAGTGAGCAGGTGCAAATTAGGTAAGAGCCTCAAGCAAGATGCAGCTGAGCTTCCTGCTGCTGTTTGATCTGTTTCTCTCACTCTTGCACAGTATAAAAATAACAAGAAAGTTTTAGATACCACAGCAAGTCACACCAGTTAATGGTATTTATTACCATATTTTTAAATGTTTCTATAAAAACTTGAAACACCTGTAAAACCACCAAGACTTTCTGAGAAACGATTAAGTTTTTAAGTTTCCATTCCTTGTCTAAATGGTTTAAACAGAAGTTAAGAGCATCTGATTGTTGCTCAGCAACTTTGAAAATACAGCAATTAATTAGATACTCTGCATATGCTTAGAGAACTAAATTTAGGCAGCCATTTATTAAAGACATTTGTTCACACTCTTTCCATTTGAACTTTCTGCATTTATAAATGATAAACTACCAATGTCTGAGGGTCTTTATTGTGGGTGTTTTTCAACCTTTGATTGAAATATGAAAACCTAGTTCAAAACAATGGTTTTATAGGCTTTCTAAAGCCTGAAAGAACCTCTCAAGAAAAATACTTGTGTTTCTCTTTTGAAGGCATATTTATTTTGCTTTTTAGTGGTGATGTTATATAAATATCTCTGCTTAGATTTTCAGCAGAACGTTGGAAATGCAGTGGTAGATGAAATGAAACAACTATGAGAAGGGCTAAAAGGTGGTTACAACTGGTTTTGTGATTCTTTTATCCCTGGATAATTCCATGTATCCTTATAGCTATAGCAGAGTTTTTCTAGTTTGATAGTCTGTCTCTGTTAATGACTGGATCTAAATATTTTATGTGAAGTTTATGAAATTATAATGTGTAGGCAGTCTAGGATTCACCACCCACTTTAAAAATACCCTGCTATTCTCCTCATTTAATGGTAGACCTCTGTAATGATATGTGACTCTTCTGAACTTTATTTGGAATAATGCAAACAAAAGCCAAATACTTTCTGAAAGTAGTTTCCAACACGATAATAATTTTTGTTTTTTGGTTTTTTTTTTTTTNTTTTTTTTTTTTTTGTTTTTTTTTTTTTTTTTTTTTTTTAGTTTGAATATGTCTCAGTCTATGTTCATATACACAGGTGGGGGAAGTCTGTGTAGGGGAAGAAATTTGATTTTTTTCAACTGAATGTTCAAGGCTTCCACAAAAATTCATAGTAGCTGCAGGGCTGACAGGTANATCACAGGAGGAAAAGGAAATTTTTACCAATCAAAACTTTAATTAGGGTACAAAGCTAAAATCCAAATGAACAACAATATCTTTTTTACTATGACCCTGGATATTGCTGCTTTTCCCCAACAGAATTTTCCAAAACATATATGTTAAGTTTCACAGAATTTTATTTGTTCTTTATCTCTTTTTGCATTGACATCCTAGTTTCTGCTATCTGATACTGGTTTTTTGTTTCAAATACTCCCCACATCCCCACTCCCCACTCCCACCCTTTTACAGGGGTACCCAGCTAGTGGTTTGGAGACTGTACAATCCTTGGAGACATGAATTTAAAACGTTTCTCCTAGTGCTACCACTTATTTGAAACAGACTGCATTTAAGATGTTTTTTTAGCTGTAATTCCTCACACACCAGAAAACCATGCTTAGTTTCAAGATACTGGGCCTTCCTGCCAGTGAAGGACATTATTCTTGTTCCTCTTCTTAGAGCATTAACAAGTTCTTGAAATTGCAGTAAACTCTTGGTATTTTGTAAACTTAACACTCCTTAGCCAATACTCATTGACTTAAAATTGTGTGGGTTTTGATTGGGACTGCCTGGTGAAGAACTTTATTCCATTTTTGCAAGAGGATTGTGACACACTGCAAATTTTTGTGCTTCTTTTCAATATTTTCAATATCTACAGCGCAATGTAGGAACAAGGTTTAAAGGTTCACTGGTGAGAAAGTCTTAAAATCACATCATCAGGACAAATTACTTCTATGAAGAATCAGGAAATCAGAGGTATTTCCACCTGGAGTGGATGAGACTTTGTCACTTGCTCACAGGGTGTAGAATTAGGCCGTTGGAGGCAGCAACAGAATAATATATTTTAAAAATTAAATCAGAGTACAACCAATGTCTATTCTGGTGACACAGAGCCAGGCAGTTTTATGACACTCATGCTGTTTTTCCCCCTGCATGAGGGTCTGTGAAGTGGCCTAGGGGGCGTTCTTCAATTCTTTAATAACCAAAAGGCACAGTCTCTTTTTCATCAGGTTGTATTTGTGCTCTGAATTAATGGGTTGATCTTCCAGCAAATCCAGCTTTCATATGCCAAAATCACATGAAATGCACAACACAAAAGGATGATACAGCGCAAACCTATACAGATTAATTCCTGCTCCTTGTCTTTGCATCAACATCCTTAACCCCTCTAAAGCAAAGACCAAGGCCCCAGCACCTGAAAAAAAGTAACAAGAGGAACAAAAACCTAGTTTGTTGTATTCCCTCAGGCTTTTGGCTTGATATCCTTCATCTGTCCTCATTTCCAGAAGATATCCATACTGCATCTTCTAGTATATTGCTCAGAAATGCAGTTTTGTGTTCTCACCTGTCCTGGATTAAAGTTCCATTGGTGATTGCTGTATTAATAACCATGAAGTCACAGCCTTGATTTCCTTCTGCTATATGAACCATCTCTTTTCTCTACATTTCAATCCCAACCATGAAATTTCCTTACTGCTGTGGAAATCTTTCTGTGCTGGGCTTGCTGATAGGAAGCTGACCTTAGGATGCTGCATGGTGTTATTCTCTATAGTAAAAAAATTGGAATAGCTATGCCTACGTACACCTAAACGTGTAGAATAAACTGGTCATACTCTGGGAAACCCGAACAGCTTGAATTTGTAGTAAGAAAAGTTAGATGAAAATCTTACTAATTGTAACTTAACTGTTGAAAAATGGATTCTTAAAATTCCCTTACTTGGGTAGAACCTATTTTGTCATGATATGGTTTGATCCCAAAACTCTAGGATGCTATTATGAATTTTCAGTTTTGAAGTCAGCCAAAGAAAGTAAACCATTTTGTTTCACATAGAGCTTTCTACCAAAAAAGATGACTATATATACCATTTGAAAAGTGGGTTTCAGGATAAAGGGAGACTTGTATCCCTGAGTGTAGTCTCTCAATCTTTCATCACCAGAGATAGATTAGGCATGTCTTGTCTACTCAAAATTTTTAGCCACTGGTCTTCATCTTGCTTCTTTCCTTCTACTGCCAGCAGGCAATATCTGTACATACAGCAACTGAGTGCAAAAAGAGTGACACAACAACACTGCAAAGAAGCTATGAATGGACCACCAGGAGGTGAGAAATGCTTGCCCAGGCCCAAAGAGCACTGCATAGCTCTGCTGCTGCCAGCCTCATCTCACTCCAAGCAGTTTGTGTTTCCTGACTCTCTTGTCGACGTTGAACAACAGTGAACACTAAAGGTCTTGTGATAGATTCAGCAGGACAGTGAAAACAAGCAACCCAAAGTGTCTGTGTTAAATTATGAGTGGGAACAGCAAATGTGAAGGCGGTGGCAGAAGGCATGAAACCACAAGTAATTATGGCCAGAATTCACCTAGCCTGTCCTTTTTTTAAATATGTGTGTATTAAAGAAAGCTGAAGCAGACCTAGTAGCTTACATGTTGGAGCCTGCCATCTATGAGTTTACTCACTAATCCGTATGCATGGCCAAAAGTATAATGGATAACCATTTGCTACTACATCAGTGAGATGAAATGCCTCAGTAAGAGATTTGATGAACACCAAAACTGATGAAAAGGAACATTTAGACTGCTCAATTAAGAGCTGAAAGAAAGTGAAATCTTCCTGGTAGTAGCAAGCATAATAGAAGCTCTGCTCAAAAGGATACAAAGTGCAAGAACTTAATGGATTAAGAAAGACTGGAACAAGCTCAAGACCACTTTGGAATGTAATTTATTCATTTAATCTAGAAAATAATGAAAGCAAGAGATGGTAGAAGTCCCTAAACAAATAAATAAAACATTTCAACCTGAGCTCACCACTAGCACCACCAGTGATTCAGAAACTCTGTGGAAAACAATGGGCAGACGTCCATCTTGGCATTTTACTGAAGATTTGAGTGAGCAGAGAAGAATATTTAATACATTATTTCCCCCATATCCTGCCTCTTCCTCCTGATCCATCCTCACACTAAAAATATTTTTCTTTACATCTAGTGTAATTTACTGTCCTTCAATTTATATCTAATGTATTTTGTTTTGCCTTCATGCACGTCAACCTTTTTTGTACTGCCATTAGCTTTTTGGAAACACTTCCCTCTTTTTTCACCAAGCTGAACCAGCCCATTTCCCTTAGGTTCTCCTTGTACATCCCAGGCTGCAGCCCCCCGACTGTTGTTGTGGCTCTATCACTTCCACATTCCCGGAATCCAGCAGGAGAGGCTCCTGTGTATCACCCACATCAGTTTTTCCCCTATTACAATGTTAGGTAAAGAATTACCTGAGGACCTTGCCTAATTCTTGATTTTTTTTCTGGTTTAAGACATGGAAGGTCAAGTACAACTGGGTCTAGTACCATAAAGGGAGATTTTGTTTCTCCTAATAGCCATACCATACCAAGGAAAGGGAAAATCCTATCTTACCAGACTGTCATCAGTCATGAAAGAACAGTTATAGAGAGCACATATATTAATTAAAAGCAGTTGGCTTTCCTTGTATGCTTGCACTATTACATGCACAGCTTCCAGAGCTCTCAGCTCCACACCAGGGCTGAGTCACTGGTGAAGGGGACAGACTTCCCCTGAAAACTTAACCAAGCCCAGGCCCCATGGCACAATATTTTTGCCACAACATGTCATTTAACACTTGTGTTTCCAAGGTTTGTGTTAAGGGTTTAAGTTCATTAGATATTTCTGAAGATATATGAAAGCTAAGTTGATCTCAAATGCTGTTCTTAACAAAAAATATTTTCTTATCTTTCTTATCTTTCTTTTTAATGTATTCAAAAGTCTATCAGTGTCTTGTTGAAAAAGTTTCCTTTGAATACAAGACTTCATGAATCTCACCAGAGTGAGTGCTGGCTGAATTCTGACATCAGCACTGAACCCAAAAGTTGTGGTATTCTTTAGTTTGCATAAAGAAAGTTCTGACTTAAAAATCTTTTTTGTAAGCCTAGATGTAGATATCACATGACACATGTGCTAACATTTTGTATGTTTCAGTATGTATTACCTTTGCATTCTGGTCTTCCTCTGAGTATTGCGCTTAATTAAAGGGGGTCCTTGTGTAGACGCAAATAAATGTGAAAATTCTCAGTGCATGTACATTTTTGTCCTGAACAGATGGAACAATGCTATACTTACGTTATGTCATTGACATAAAACAGTTTAGCTGATGCACGAAGACTTTTATGCTTATGATATGTAAGGAATCTATTATTACACAGTAACTACAGTAAAGTGGCACAACTGGGGAGTATTTTTTCTCCATATGGGAGCTACCACACTCTAGATTTTACAATGAGCTTAATTAGATGTCTGTAGAGGAGAGTTTGATTTTTACGTCAATTGAATATAATTTGCCACAGCACAGGGAAGAAAACCAACCCAAACAAAAAAACCCACCCCCAAATCCCCTAAATCATTCAGCTTTGAAATTGTATGAGAAATCAGAACAGGTGATATAGGAAATAGACATGAAGTATATGTCTAAGAACTGAAGGGAAGGTGCCAAGGCAATAAAGACATTGACATATTTCTGGTTTTGAAGGAACTAAAGGACAGCACTAAATGTCTCTTAACCTCTTTGTTCTTATGATATATGGCATTAGACTTGTAATGCAAACAGGGAAGAAAATCTAGCCACCCTTACTCACTGGACAGCTTCTGCAAAGTCGAACTACTCAGTAAGATAGAAGCTGTAGAGAAGAATCCCAGAGCCAGATTAATGATTCCAACAGAAAATGATTTCACCTTCACTTCAAAGGTTTGATGATTCATAATAAGGATCCCTACTTCCCACCATCCCATTGTAGGTAAAGGTTGGCACCAGTACGCAGTTTTTCACTTCAGACTTCTTCAAAATAACATATATGGTTATGGCAATAAAACTATCAAAAGTCACACTCACAAATTTCTGTCTTATTTTTTTGTCTCACTTCCTGAAATACAAGTAATAAAATAATAAAGAGGTAAACTGACTTCTGTGAAGAGCTTTTGTGAAACAGTTATGTCAAAATAATACAATACCAGATAAATATGCATGCATCTATAACTCAGAAGGCAATATAAATAGTTGAATAATTCTCTTATATTTCTAGGTGTATATATATATATAGCCAAAAACTTTTTATTTGTTGGGGGGGATTACAGAATAAAATAAAAAATCCCAAATCCCCAGAAAGCATTTTCTTCTTCCTGAGATTGCATGAGGTTTTTACCACCTTGCATAGATGTTCAGATAAAGAATATCCTGCCATTTTCAGGTGTTCATTTCTCAGCAAACAACTTTACAGTAGTTAATTTATCAGTTTCTCCTAAGGGTCTGTTAAAAAACCCCCACAAACTAGTCTTCTATTACTTTAAATAACAGTGCCCCTATTTAATTTTCTATTATAATGTGGAGTTTTACGTGTTGTTGCTGCAGCTGTAAGAAAAAAACAGAGATGTCAGATCTCAGTATATCATATCCCGAGTGTATCTTTCCATCTAATCTAGCAATACGTGTGCAGAATGGGAGTCTGGCTGTTTTCTGAGTTAGATGAACATTGTCCAACAGCACGATTGTGATTGCAGGTGCTTTTCTAGCTGCAGAGTCATATCAGAAATACTGAAGCAATTTGGCTGAAGGTCATCCTGTGCAGGGCCAGACTGCAGGTATGGGCAGCTGCATATCTGAAGTGAGACATCAAAAAAATTGCACTTGGACTTCAGAAACCAATGTTGTGTTTTCCTACCCACGTCCTTTCAATCTAGCTGTTGAAAGGATGAGATACCTGTAAAATGAGTTCAGTTTGGGGAGAACATTTGAGCTGTCATTTGCAAACAGAATAAATGTTCTAGGAATTTTTGCTCCGGGCATTTCTATGTGAGCGACTCCTAGCAGGTCCCTTGTTTACCTATATTTGCAAATGATAGAGGGAAATTATAAGCAGAAGTGCTGGAAAAAGAGCTCCAACTGTGAATGCATGCTTCTTTGGCAAGAGAAATGATAAAATACTGTGAGAAATGTAACTCCACTAATGGCAGTAATGAAGCTGCCTTTTATTGTATTTTTATTATATGATATATATTATGACATGTTTTTTATAAAGCTGAATCAGTTTCTTTTTCTTTCATTGAATCTTGGAGTTCTGATCTGACCTGCTATAGCATCTAAA